>JAXQQM020077214.1:0-140769 GCA_034641835.2 Pinus albicaulis | reverse complement strand
ATATTTGAAAATCCGAATCTGATTCCTAGGATTCTTAGAAGACAAGGAAGTCAAGAAAGTTCTGAAAGAGGAAGTCAAGAAAGTTCTGGTAGTTCCAGACCTCTTTCTAGATCACAATCTTGTCCCGTGAAAATTATATATTTTGACGAAATTCCTTTTGACGAGCGATTTGAAACATCCTTATTTGTAAATTTTTCTGAAACTAAATTATCAAGATTAGTTCCAGATCCATTGTTTTTTGAAGATTTGCAATTCATATTTGTTTCATATCACCTTGACAGACATTTACAAAACTCCATTTCATCTGAACAGACCTTTGAAGAAAGTTCAAACGTTTCTGTAGTTACTGAAGCTTCCCCAAGTTCAGTTACTTTTCCTCAAGCTTTTCAAACACCAGTCACCCCTTCTACTCCTCCACCCAAACCACCACCACCTATTATTCCATTACCCCTTCCAATGGCCAATAGATATGCTCCTTTACAGTTGCCAGCCAACCCTGTGGCTTTGCCTCAAGATTATCAGAGTAAGATCACACCTTTTGATGGCTCAGGTACTTACACAACTCAACAACATACCAAAAGGATGACTGATTACTTTTAATTCTATGAAATTGATACTGATGATGTCTGAATGAGAATTTTTGTTCAGAGTCTTACTATGGAAGTTAGGACATGGTTTAGGGCCCTTACTCCAAACAGTATTGCTGATTTAGCAGCTTTGTATAGGGCATTTTTGAATAGATGGGAAAAGAAGAAAGACCCTCTTCAGATCCTATCAGAATTTGAAAATTTGAGAAGAAGACCTAATGAAACCGTGCAAGATTACATCATAATATTTAATGAAGCATACAACGTCGTTCCTCAAAATCTTAGACCCCCTCCTGACTCAGTATTGGTTAAATTCCCGGATGGTTTTGACTCTGACATAGCCTATTCACTCAGGGAAAGAGCCCCCCAAACCCTAGAGGAAATGCAAAGCATAGTGGTTAGTGTGGAAGCAAACCTTATAGAAAAACGAGCTAGAGCTAGGGCCGAAAGAAGAATGCCTATGAATGAAGAACCTTCAGCTTTTGAAAGAAAGCTGGATGCAATCATTAAAGGTATGGAAAGATTAGGAGACAGAGTGGAGATAATCGAAAGAAAGTCTACTGGTGATAATCAAAATGTTGCAAGAAACCCAAACTTTAGAAGAAATCAGAACCAAAATATTGGAAAGAATGTTCCTGACCAAAACATCAGGTTACCTTTCCAAGAAAATTTTGTTGAACGTTCAACTTCTGAAGAACCTACAGAGGATGTGCAAATAAACAATGTAACTGAAGACAAAAATGAACCAGAAGTTTTCCTATCTCAGGATGATCAAGAGAATCACATCCTTGAAACATTCCAAACTCATTCAGGAGAAACTTTTGATTTTAAGGAAGGCTATGACACAGCAATTTATGAGGTTCATAAACAATACAATTTGAGAAGCAGCCGGATTGATGTGCCAGAAAATAGCAAATAGAAAGCTGTAAAACAAAATGTCAAAGGTAAAATCCCTCTTGTACAAAACATTCCCCCTGTACAAATTTTGTCTAGGACAACTCCTAACCCCTCAAATCCAATAATTGAAGATGTGTCTGATAACCAATCAAACAATAAACAACAATCTAATACTTTTCCTCCTGTAGGAAATGTAGAAGAAACAGTAGAAGTTAGTTCAGAAATACCTTCAAATCAAAATTCCACTCATGAAAAAGAGAAAAACGTTGAAGACCCAAAAAATAAAGAAAACCCAACTGTGCAAAACACCAAAGCTCAAACAGAAAAACCTTTCAATTTAGAGGCTGAAATAGGCAAACTAAAGATAGTTGTTCCTTTATCAGAACTGGCTAAACATAATGTCTATAGAAGTCAAATCAGCAAATCCCTTAACATTAACATTACTGGAATGGATGATTCAGTAAATATTCTTGATGATCAACCCAATCTCCTTTTTGGCCCCAAGGTAAATGGCAAACCAGAAAATGGAGGAACTCCTCCATTTTATGTGAGCCTGAACATTCATGACAAGATACTCCACAATGCTATGCTGGATTCTGGAGCATCCCACAATTTGATGCCAAAAGCTGTGATGGAAAGATTAAATTTAGACATTACCAGACCATATAAAGATTTATTTTCTTTTGATTCTAGTCAGGTAAAATGTCTAGGTTTGATTAAAGATTTGTGTGTTACTTTGGTGCAATACCCTGCGAAATCCGTTTTGATGGATATAGTAGTGGCTGATATTCCTCCTAAATATGGTATGTTGCTTTCCAGATCCTGGGGTGCTAAACTTGGAGGATCCATTCAATTAGATATGTCATATGCCACTATTTCAGTATTTGGTCAACCTAAAAGATTATATAGAGAAACCTTGATGAAGTACTTGGTTAGTAGTCATGAGAAGCCTGAAAAATTCCCTGTCTATTCAATACATTCTGATATGGATTCCTTCATCCATTATAATGTTGAAAAGGACCTTCCAACTGAACTAGAAGCACCTGAAAAGGAAGCTACAAACAAAACTACTGTTAAGATTGAAGAGATTTCTGAAAACCAAGAAACACCAGACAACCAAGAAATACCAAAAAAAGCTAAACAACTAGCTCCTGTTAAGAAACATGTTAAAACAGTTGATGAAGATTATGGACATGAAATTCTGTGGCATTTAGAATTTGATGGCTCAGTAAACAAGTTAGGAGCAGGGGCTGGAATTTGGTTACATAATGTTGAAAATGATCATGCGGAAGGTCATTCTTATAGATTGAATTTTAAATGCACTAACAACATGGCTGAGTATGAAGCCCTTTTACTAGGGCTTAAACATGTCAAAAAGTTAGGATCAATTAGGGTGTCAATCATAGGAGACTCTGAATTAATTATCCAACAGATTAATGGTGAATGTTCGACCAAAGATCCCAGATTGAAACAATATAGAGAAACAGTTGTGGAAATTCTCAACACCTTTCTACAAGCTCAACTTTCCAAGATTCCAAGGAAGCAAAATTTGCATGCTCACAGTCTTGCAATGTTCGCTAGCACATGTAAGTTGCCTTTTCAGCCTAATCATCAGTTCTCAGCTGAGATTAGACATAGACCTGCTATACCGGAAAATCTAATGAATTGGCAAGTATTTGTAAATAACAATCAGATCAATAGTTTTTTGACATTAGAAAATGAGTTTTCTAACAGTAATATAGATGAGGACATAACAATTAGTGAATCTAATCAAGCAAAAGAACAAAAAATAGATATTTCGAGAGAGACTTCAATTCATATGCTTCACCCAACCACGTTCACAGAAAAAGATATGCAGGATGTGATACAAATGGAATTCGATGAGATCATAGAAGATGAAACTGAAATCATTAATCTAAAAGACAATCATTTGCCCAAAGGATTAACTCCTTTGGAAGATCTTTTTGATTCAAATGACATTCCATTTAGACCTAAAACGGAACCTGTTAAGGCTGATATCGAAGAGTGTAACTTAGGAACCCCAGAAAATCCCAAAATGGTTAAACTGTCTAAATGTCTGCCAGAAGATCAAAAAGTTAAATATGTTGAACTTTTTAAAGAATTCCAGGATGTTTTTGCTTGGAGTTATGAAGATCTTAAATCATATGATACATCAATCATTCAGCATAAAATACCTCTGAAACCAGATCAGAAACCTTTTAAACAAAAACTTAGAAGGATCAATCCTGTTTTATTACCTTCAATTGAAAAGGAAATTAAAAGTATGTTTGAAGCAGGGATTATAGCTCCTATTAGGTTCTCTGAATGAGTTTCTAATCTAGTACCAACAAGAAAGAAAACTGGAGAAATTAGACTGTGTGTCGATTTGATAAATTTGAATAAAGTTTCTTTAAAAGATAACTATCCTTTGCCTAAAATGGACCATATTCTACAGAGGGTAGTGGGATCTTCTAGGATATCTCTACTGGATGGATTTTCAGGGTATAACCAGATTCTGGTTCATCCTAATGATAAAGATAAAACAACATTTACAACACCATGGGGTACCTTTACATATGGCAAGATGCCATTTGGACTCAAGAATGCAGGAGCTACATTTCAGAGAGCAATGGATATTGCTTTTTCTAAAGAAATACATGATTTTCTAGTAATTTATCTAGATGATTTAACAGTCTTTTCCAAAACAGATCAACAACATTTAGATCATCTAAGGAAAGTGCTTATAAAGTGCAGAAAATATGGCATTTCTTTAAATCCTAAAAAGTCATTGTTTGGTTTGGAAGAAGGAAAGCTCCTAGGTCACATTATTTCTAAAGATGGCATTAGAATTGACCCTAAAAAAATACAAGCAATTTTGCAAATACCCCATCCCAGAAAATTAAAGAACTTCAAGCTTTCATAGGAAATATTAATTTCTTGAGAAGGTTTATTTCCAGTTTAGCTGAATTACTTAGATTGCTTACTAACATGCTTAAAAAATATTCAAGCATTGACTGGACTGTAGAAGCCAAGCAATCATTTGAGGAAATTAAAATGGTTTTAACTAGAACACCAGTTCTTACCAGTCCAAAGTTTGACAGAGATTTCATTATTTTTTCATTTGATTCTGAACATACAATTGCAGTTGTTTTACTACAAAAAGATGATCAGGGATGTGAAAAACCAATTGCCTTTTTTAGTAAAGCACTTAGAGATGCATCTTTGAAATACAATATCATGGAGAAACAGGCTTTTGCATTGGTAAAAGCAATTAAATATTTCAGAGTTTACATATTATATTCTCATGTGATAGCTTATGTGCCTAATGCTGTAGTTAAAGACATCTTGACTCAAGATGGTATTGAAGGCAAAAGAGGTAAGTGGATAGCTACCATTTTGGAATATGATATTGAAATTAAACCAACAAAACTCATAAAAGGTCAAGTTTTGGCTCAACTCATGACTGAAACTAATTTCCAAGCCTTAGACATTAACGAACTGAATGACGAACAAGAGATGGCGACTCCATAGATCAGTCAAGCTTTCTTAGATTCACCCTGGTACACTGATATCATTCATGTTTTATTAAACCTGCAAGCTCCTCCAGGGTTGTCCAGAACGAAACAAAGATTTTTGAAAATGACATCTTTAAAATATTGTATTTTAGATAGCACTCTATTTTGCAAAAATCATGAAGGAATCTTATTAAATTGTCTATTGAAAGATGAAGCTGACAAATTTCTTAATGAATTTCATGCAGGGGATGGTGGTGGACACCTCTACTAGAAGTCAACTGTAGATAAAATCTTAAGGGCTGGTTTTTACTGGCCAACCTTGTTTTCGGATGTTAAGAAATTTGTAACAACTTGTCATAAGTGTCAGATCTTTGAGGGTAAAAGAAAGTTGTTACCTTTACCATTAAGACCAATTTCCACAGAAAGACCCTTTCAAAAATGGGGATTAGATTTTATTGGAGAAATTCATCCTTCTTCTTCTGGACAACACAGATGGATTCTTACTGCCACAGATTAATTTACTAAATGGATTGAAGCTATCCCATGCAGACAGGCCAATGATTCTGTAATTATAGGGTTTTTAGAAACCAACATACTTTCCAGATTTGGCTGTCCAGAGAAAATTATAACAGATAATGCTGCTGCATTTAAGTCAAATAAAATGATTAGTTTCTGCAATAAATATCATATTACTTTAGGCCATTCAATAGCCTATTACCCTCAAGGTAATGGACTGGCAGAATCTTCCAATAAAAGTCTTATTAATATCATTAAAAAATTGTTGGAAGAAAATAAAAAGAATTGGCATAAGAAACTTATCAATGCATTGTGGGCAGACAGACTTACAACTAAGAAATAAATTGGGACCATTCCATATGAATTAGTTTATGGCATTGAGGCAAGATTCCCATCATCTTTAGGAATTCCTGTTATGAAATTACTTCAGGAGGCTCAAGTGGAACCAAATGATATTCAAAGGAGAATTAACCAAACAATTCACTTGCAACAAACTAGAGAAGAAGTGTATGAACGATCCCAAGTCTTGCAGGAAAAGTTAAAGAAAATGTTTGACAAAAGAACTAAAGCAGAATATTTTCAACTAGGTGATAAAGTCCTAAGATGGGATTCCAGAAGAGAAGAAAAAGGGAAACATGGGAAATTTGATTTCTTATGGAAAGGGCCTTACATCATTCATGCCTTACAGGGGAACAACACATACTTTTTGAAGGATTTGGACAATTCAGAAGCTGAAGAAGGGCTAGTCAATGGTCGAATGCTGAAGCATTATTTTGATCCTATTTACTAGGATATTCTGATTTTTTCTAACTTGTATATAATATATATTTTTCTAATGCATCAGTTTTGATTGGATGGTGACTTCTTGAAGGTGAAGCCCGAAGTGAAGGCCCTAAGCTTCAAAAATTTCACTATCATATATACAATAAAGCTACCAGAAGAAGGAGATTACATGGTTCAGTTTGAAAACATTTTGAGGCATCTGACCTGCTGTTCTTGACTTTCCACAAGGAAAAGCCATCCCCAAGTGGAGCCAGTGTTAGACTCCTATACCAATAGGTATCATTTTTCATGATTGTCTTGATTGAACTATACAATATGTTCAAACCTTTTTCTTGAGCAAAGGTGTTCCATATTCTTGAAAAACCAAAAAATCAAAAAATTTAAAAAATGTAAAAAGGGTATACCCTAAAAGAAAAATAAAAGGGTAAGAAAAATAAATTGGTCAAGAAAATGAAAGAAATGAACCCCAAGCAAAAAATAGACCAAGGAAAGTGTGCAAATCCAAATGCCACTACTATTTCATTTTTGTAAAAAAGCAATTGTGTGCAGCTTGTCAAACTTTGCCACAATTTATGAAGAGTCAAATTGTTTAAACTTGACTCATTCATGTTTCAATTTCATGTAGTAGAATAGAGAATAAATATCTGACCAAACAGTTTAATCTTGGCAGATAAGTAGGTAGGTAGAGTTAATAAAAGGTGCTCAACAGTTTAATCTGAGCCCTTGGATGCAATAAGTGTAGAATTAGATATATTTTCCATGTAAAAGAAAAAGATTGATAAGGGTTTGCAAGTCCAAATGCACCCTAATAAAGAAGAGAAAATGGTAGTGTCAAGTAAATAGGGTAGGTAGATGGTGTTGCAAATTTTTATGTGATGAATGATGGTGCTGAATATGTTTAATCATTTACCTTCATCACAAGTACTGAAGTAAAAAATGCACTGGAAAATTCACAGAAAGCCAAGTCAAAATCATTAACTTCCCACATCACTTTCTCCCTAAGAGTTTTATTAATTTCCCCACAGTGCTAAGGTATTTGAAGATTAAAGGGGCTCAAGGCATTTCCTTGACTTTTGGAGGGACTGGACCCTCAGCCTGATGATCAAAAATACCTAAGTATTTGAAGTTATTTATTATTATAAGCATTCCCTTTTAATCTTTTCCTGAGTAAAATTATATTTTTCTTAGGAAAATCATGCAAATTCCCATAATAGTCCCTCAAAATTACTTGCTATTCTATGTTTAAGTGTTGAAATTGAAATGATGCAATTTACTTCAGAAATCTCCACTTTCCTAGTTGTGTAAAGTATTTTGAGTTTCCCTTGTCCCTTTGTCATATTAACATCTGATTTATTTATTAAATCCCTAGTGAAAATACCTTATCCTATAGTACATAACTCCTTTTTACATAAATATTCCAAAAGCCCTTCTTATTATAAGTTTTGGCCAAAGTTATGTAATCCCCTTTGTTAAATAAAAATCCTTTGGCTAAAAATACCCCTATAAGTTATTTCCCTACCCCTATGGTTGATAAATAACATTTATTTATTACCATATAATAAGAAATATCGGAAAAGGTTTAAACATATAGTTTTATATGTTTGAAAGAAAAAATAAATAAAGCCGAAGTTTCAATTTAAACTAAAACTTCGAAAATCCCCCGAAGCCTTCATGACCCACCCACGTGGTATGTCATTTCCACCCGACATCCTAACCTTAGTTAAAATTCCTCAACCCCGCCGCAACCCCGATTAAACAATGGGATTAATTAAATCACTAGGATTAATTAATAACCATCTTTTCCGCCTATCAAAAGCCTCCCGGGATGATTAATTAAACGATAATCATTTCAAAGACCCGTCCGGCCCGCACATTAAACCCCCGCCTACTCCACGTCCCCTCCACCGTCAAATCGCCCCCCGAAGATCAACAACCTACGATCATTCCGTTGGCCGTCTTGCGTCCGGAAGTTAACGAGCGGGGGAACGGTGGTTTTGGAATAGTCCTCCGACCACGTGTCAGTTGATCAATGGAATCGCTGCCCCCGCGCTGAATACCACCATGTCCCAAAGAGCGGTGTAGGAATTATCGCTTACCGCCCGGTCCTAGTGACGTGTCTTCTCATACCAGATGACGTCATCCTCGAAAAAATCAAAATCCCCGTTGACTTGTAAATAAAACAAAAAATCATGTTTTTCTGTCATTTTCACTGCTGAAAACGACTGCGCCCTCCTCTGAAAAATTTGACAATTCCGCTGTTTGAGACGCCGCCGACTAAATTTCCGAACGCCATTACTAAACCAGTGCTCAAGCATCCATCCGCCGTTGGCCAAGTGCCTGTAAAATTCAAATTTCTCCATTAAACAGGTATTTATTCAAATTCCTACTGAAACTCTTTGAAAAATCCACTTTCCTGTGTTAAAATTCATGCTAGAGTCTGAAAAAAGGTTAATGTCAGTCTATTCGAGTTCCTGCAAGTAAAATCAAAGCTCCTAGAATCAAAATTTGCGCCTGGTCTGTGAAGAAAACCCAGAAACTTCCATTTTGAATACACAAGAACCAAAATGGAAGCTCTGGTAGCCTTGAATGTAACCCCATTGAATGCCCCTCACAGAGAGTTAGAATACTTGCCCTTAGTGGATAAAGACTTTCAAATTAAAGACTTGGTTTTCGATGAAAGTCCCCTTCGAAATTATTGTCACTGCAGAGACAATTATTCGAAAGGTCTGGATGTCATTGGGTTGTGGGAATCCAATTTCCCAAGATATCTTATCCCCTCAGTCTATATTTTCCCAGAAATCATCCACTACTGTCACTCCAACTATGATTCAACTCAAAGGGCAGTGTTGTCTCCTGACCAGAGTATCCTTTTCCCTATCACTCCTCAAGCCATCAATGCAATGCTCCATTTTGAACCTGATCAAGATATTTCTCCTTTGTCCATGGAAGAACTACTTGAAAATTCTACCCAACTGTCCCCAGAAAAACTAAAATGCATTTGCCAGACTTTTATGTTGCGTGAACATCAACCTAAGGGGCCCCCTCCCTATGGTTTTTCTTATTTTAATAATTTGGGTAAACTGATCCTCAATATGATATCCTTTGTCATGGGTTTCAATACAAGTGAATATGTTGATGAAATAACCTTGGTATTGCTATCTATCTTTACTCCTGGGAAACCTCCTGCAGTAAAATATCATTTTGCATCCTTCATTTCCAATAAAATCCATGACCAGTTCATGAGGCTAGATAATGAGAAAGTGTTTAAGTATTCCTCAGTTATTTACCATCTCCTCATCTATTATCAATCAGAGAAGTTCCCTTTTCCTGTTAAAAAGATTGATGCCAAGGGAAACCCTAGATCCGTTATTTTTTGGTCTGCCATAACTCATTCTTCCTATGATTCTCCCTATTCTTATGCTGAGTTCATCGATCTTTTTGTATATCCTGCAACTACCTTGTTGACAAGAATTCCCCATCCAAGGCTCATTAATGAGATTAAGAAGACTTTGCAGCTTTCAACGACATATAAAGTTGGGGACTAGTATTTATATCAAAATCATTCAGTCATCAGAATATATGGTTGTGAATTATATCCATTCAGGTTGCCAAAATATGTGCCTATGAGGCTTTTTGCCTTAGAATATTTCAGGCAAATGAATAATTCTAATATGATTCATTTTTATAGTGTAAAAAAGAAATCCCAACTTAGGATCAAAATTCAATTAGGTCCCTTCATATGCAACTCTAGGGATGCCGAGCGAGAAGCAGAAGATATACTACAAAACCATTACAAGTTCCAAAGGAGTTTCCGTTGGGTTCCTTATGATCCATTTGGTTTTATCTGTGATAAAAGAATGAAGAACAAATCATCCCCATATATTCACCACAGGATTTCTGAAATAGAACAATATGCTAACCAAGATGAATGGTTGGAAGGAACACTAGTTGAGCAAGATAATGAAGAAGACAATAGAAAAAAAATTATGAAAGATCTTGAGAAAGAGTTTGACCTAGAATATTTTGGTCAAGTGCAGGTACCTCACATTGGCACCTCTTCAGCAGGAAATCTCCAACAGGGGTTATAGGAAGAGAGTCTATCAATTGCAATAGAGTCTAAAGGTAAAGGGAAAGAACCTGAAATACAGGTCATTGAAACTTTCGTCATGGCAGAGAAACCTCAAACCTCCAGGGCACCAGATCAGACATAGGTTTCTCCTACTCAAGTAAATCATCCTGAAGTTTTAGAATTGCAAACTCCATCTAATATGGAAATAGGCAAGAAAAGACAGGCTCCAGATCCTACTCCTCCCAAATAATCCCCAGACCTACATCAAGCTAAAAAGCAGAAACCCGATCCACTTCCAGATGTGGAAATCATTGAAGAGATGTTTGATGATGAAAGAGAAGATAGTCAACTAACTGGCACAGTTAGTGAAACACATACAGGCCACAAAGGAAAAAAATTGCAAAAACAGTTGAGTACTGAAGTATCTTCTTTTAAGCCACCAAAAACAAATGCAAGTGATATCAAGAGAACTTTCATTAATATAAAAGCAAAGAATGATACATTGAGAATGAAGGTATATGATCAATATCTAAAAATGGCTCCACACAATCAGGAAAGATTGATGTCAGCATTTGATATTAAACAAGGCAAAATTATGATGAGCCATTTTAAATCCAAAGTACCAAAGCCCATGACAGCATCTGATTATGTTAGGACCAATTTTGAGGTCCTGGCAAAAGACATTCATCCCCTGGACCAGATAGAGTTGCATAGACAAACTGGGGAAATGATATACTCCACCCTTACTGATAAGGCCATGGCAGCCCTTAGGCTACGAGATTCTTTAAATAATACAAACACCCAATTGCAAATTGAGAAGGCTTCTTCTCAGGCAAAAGATAACAGAATCAAGTCTCTGGAAGATATAATCATCGGTTTGGGTCACAATCCAAAAGATATCAAAAGCACTGAGGCACTAATTAAAAAGAAAGATGATGATATAGCTGTACTGAGAAAGCAGCGGAAATTGCCAGCCTCAAGGCATCCCCAGACCCAAGAAGTTTTGAAGGAAAATTCACAGGAATAGATGATGGAGTTGCTCTTAAAAATGACTGAGCAACTGAGTGAAACAGAGAAAGATTTGGAACAGGCATTAAAATAAAAGCAGGATATCATGCAAACATCTACAACAGGGATCACTACAGGTACCACAACAACAGATCAACAAACAAATTCAGCACAGGGAGACACTTCTAGTTTAAGTTCTGATGAATTGGTAAAACAAATGGAAAGTTTAAAACTCAGAGTCACAGAACTTAAAACCACAAAATTGCAGTTAGAAAATTTGGAGCAGAAATATGATATGTCTAAAAGGACCGTTGCAGATAATACCAGGGAAATTAAAAGATTGGAAAATTTGGTTAAGGCTTTAGAAAAAGATCTTTCGTTAGAAAATCCTTTGAGAGAAATAAATGAAATTATTTGGGATAATATAATTGAGTCAATAAAAAGTATTTGGTCCTTTGTTCAAACAATCTTTGAACAAAATGACTTGATCAAAGTAGCTCAGGAAGAAATAGCCAAAACAAGAGATGAATTAAAGGGCAGACCTGAGCAAGCCAATCAACTTATACAGTTTCTGAACATCCGGACTAAGCAACATCTTTCAGAATTAGGAATTCACGACAGGACAGGCACTATTTTAGAAATAAAAAGAGTTTTTACCAAAAGAACTCTTATGCAGAATTTAGAAAGGAAGTGCTCAGATATTCTGGAAGAAATCAATGCTTTTAAAGGGAAATTTCAGGTTTTATTAGACAATGGGTTACCCAGTCCTATGCTCGCAGAAGACAAGATAATGGCCCTGGAAACCTATGTTAATAAAATAGATATACATGCTCATAACACAACTGTTCTTTCTATCGGTTCGTCACAAGCAACATTGCCAACAGGGAGGAATCTCTATGACAGGTTAAAAAATTTGTTTCATCTTGAGCAGGAAATAAAGTATTTGTTCCCTAATCAGCCCACTTTTTATAGATACACAGAGGCTGATGAAACATTGAGAAAACTTAAAAGGACCATAATAGCAGAAGATCAATGGTGGGAAGACTTATTGGACATTTTATGAAATTTATCTTCAGGTTGAGAATTTTATCTTTTTACTATCATGTAAAGGATAAATAATGAGCACAGATTAAAGAGTATCAGTTGGGCAGTTGAAAGAGTATCAGTTGAAACAAAGAGTATCAAACAAGCAAAGGAGTTACTCAAAGGGACAGCATCGAGCCCTATTATAGCACCTGCCTCCAACACGTCCACAAAATAAGGAAACAGCACACCAGCAATTACTTCTTGTTCTATCTACGAGACCATTTGTCTCCTTTTTATTGTAACTTATTCATTAGTCACCCTAGATTAGTGGCTAGGTTAGTGTGAGATATTTTCAATCATTTTTTGTATAAATAAACCCTCAAAGAGAGTGTTGAGGGTGGATTCTACTACTTTGCTGTGACATTGATGTTTTTGGAATAAAAAGTATTTTGGAGAAATTTATTTGTGGCTTACTGGATGACAATTTGAAGCTCAGGACTTTTTGCAGGATTCATGTGTCGGAATGCAGTTCAATAAGTCTTTCTATCCTATGTCTTAAGTTTTATATCTATTTATAATATCATTATGTCCATTTCTGAATAATTTACATAAAGGATTGAATCAGAATTTACTTAATTGTACTCTGATTTTAGATGTGATTATTCTTAATGTTTTCCTCTAAATTGGTTAGAAGCACGAATTCTTAAATGCTCTTGCTTTGCTAATTTAAACATTCTTGATTACTATAATAAAGAATTCTTCATTGCTCTTTGTTTGTAATCATTTCATTTCTTTCTTCTGAACATGGTGAAAGATTCTTAGCTGCCTTTCATCCCTTCAAAATCATCCCATACACTTTAAATTTTAAGGATTGTTCTCTGTTTGGCTATCTTGCCCTGCAAAGCCATCTTGTGTGTAGAATAGAAGTCCAGTAAAGCCATCCTTTGACTCCATAGCCCAATGGACTGAAAATCTTCAACCTTGCCCTTAGTTGGTGGATTCCACCATTTTCAAACAAACTCTTGGATCTATAACTAGCCTAAAACCTTCTAAGAACAAAGATAAATTATAAAGAGAGAGCCCTCTCTGGATGCAGATTGGCTAGATTCTGCATCCAAAGGTTGGTTTGTGGTTACCTCGGGTATACTTTCCTTTTCTTACAACTTCAAGGAAAACCTGAGCGATAACAGGATGATATTCTAGGAACCTAAACCTTAGCTTATTCCCTTGTTGCTAGACCCACTCGAGAGCTAGAGGGATTACCTCTATCTGCAGAGGGGATTTATATTTCCAAAAAGTTTTCAACTCCACTAGGGATCAGTGTGAGTTTTTTCGTCTCATTGCTTATTTGGAATTAGCCTTGTCAGGTCGAATTTGGTTGTTTGATTTCTTGTCTATCTTTTTTGGCTTGCTTGATTATTTAGACTTCTCCTGTTCAGATCCAGAGAGTCAAGATTGACCTCTGCTCATTGGTTCTTCCCTCCTCCCATAGTTATCCGGCTTGGAGCGGGTTTCATTTGAATAGTCATGCCAATTGGTGCTAGTTGCTTTTTTTGTAGTAGCACCAACCCCTATTTGGTAGGGATTACTACCTCACAATCGTGCTGAATCCTGTAGGATTTGGTTTGGCCCTTTTGCTGAGTTTTTGGTCAGTTGTGCTTGACTCTGGGTTGTTTTCTTGATTTGTAATTGGTCTTTTGGGGTTTTTTTTACTGCTATAGACTTGATTTTATCATTTTTTTTTATATTCTCTCATCTGTGTAGTTCACAACCCTAGGGTTTCTAGGTGTCTTTTGCTCACTAAGCCTTTTGATTGAAGTTTGAGTCTTTTTTATTTTGGTCAGTTCGATTCCCTGATCATTTGTATTATATTTTCTTGATCCTTTGTGTTTTGGTTAGTTGAATGATTATGTTCATTTTTATTTGACTCTCTAGTTTGTCACTTCGAACATAGATCGCATTTCTTGTTTGGGTCATTTTGAAAGATTTTTATCAGATTGAGAGAGTGCATCATTGGTTTGAGTGCGTTTTTCTGTCCTTATTTCTTTCGAATCATTTATTTTGAGAACTCTACATTTGCAGTACTCAAAACTAGTTTTCGCTTTGCTTTTTAATGTAATTAGTGCATTTTTGTGCTTCGTTCATTCAAAAAAAAAAAAAAATTTGCATTATTTCGTTTTCATTAGAAATGAAAATTTCTTTTGCATAATTAGCGCTTGATGAACTAGGAAAGAATTTTTAATTTTTCGTTTGGTTGTACTATATGCATTTAGTGTACTTCTTCGTATGATTTCATTGTTTGCTAATTTATGAAAGATCTACATTCTTCTCTTAGTTAGCATTCATCGAGTGGAAAATGGTGTTCTTTTGCATGTAGTGTGCATTTAGGAAATTTGAGATCAAATTTGGTAGGGCCTTGAAACTCAAACATTAATTCAAGATCAACTTTAAAATTTATTCAATTAACCTAAGGAAGCATTGGAAACTAATGCAAACATTTTTAGAGGTCTAGCCTAGTGACGTGTTTCGGCGTCGTTAAACCTAGTAGCTGTCGTTTTCCACCTGGATTTAGACAGAACTAGTATGGACTTGTGCTCCTCGTACCATCAGATATATAAAGAGAGACCCTCATAGGTTCAAATACTTTATCCATAGGAAGTCAAGTCTACCACCCGGTGGTCGTGATACACTAAACATAGCATTCAGGGAGACTACCTGCATGTACGTTAAGTCCTTGGTCATTTATCTTTCATTTGATCACCAAGGTGTGTATGGCAGTTCACAAAAACTTGGTACACCCTATTTCTTAGATTACCTAAGTAGTCATTTTGATCTTTTCATGACTCCTTAAAAATAGAATAGATCATCGAGCACTTTTCCTTTCACGCTCATTTAAAATTGAAAGTTATTAGAGTCATCTTTTGGCTGTTTCTCGACTCTTAAAACATGAAACATCAAAGTTTTGTTCCAGTATCGTAAAATTAATTAGCCATGATCACAATCCCATTAAAAGTTCTTTACTGGGCTTGTTTTTTTTAATTCCTTTGAGTTTTATCTTGAAGCATTAAATTTTCTATCTCGCTTTCCTTCCTATGTTGAAATATTGTGATAGTGGCAAAAACTCCATTTTCTTCTTCTTCTTCACTACCTCCTAGTAGTAGTTCTTTTCCTGATGTTTCTTTTGGAACCCTTCAATCAACTAGATATGCCGCGTTTTCTCACCCTATCCTCCCGATTGTCCTGCCTCTTGCTACCCAATCTTCTCCTCAAGAGTTGGTTTAATTCAATTAGCCTCCTCAAGGTGCTTGGTCTGGTTTTGTGAGCGAGGAATAATTCCCTCCTCTTACTTCAGGATCATCATTTTTAGCCACTGCTTTACCTCCTAGTCCTCGTCATCTTTTCAATGATCTTACAGCTTCGTCAGACATGGATTCTTCAATTCATGTTAGTAGTGAAGAAATGCATGTTTCTATAGAGGAATATCAACTTTTCCCACAAAATATCCCACGTGTTTCTAGTCAACCTTCTCCTCAATCAATGTCACTTCCACCTAGTTATCGAACTTTGAGTCAGATTATTTCTGGTGTTGCGTCCATAGCACAATCCAATACCTTGACTCTTCCAAGGATTTTGGTCCCTCCTTCGTTAGGACTGTAACCTTCGACACCTAGCTCATCGGTTAATATTACATCTATCACACTCCATCCTACCGTATATGTGGCTTCATTTGCACCAGTTGTTATGCATCAGTTGTCAGGATCTTTCCACACTCATAGGTCTATTTTTCTTAATCCCCTGTGGCCTTTCAATACTGGGATGAGTAGATCACAAGCTCGCACTCTGGATACCACTACTACTTCTAGTGTCACTAGGACTTCCACTTCTATTTCTGGTGGACTTAATTTCGATGTGTATCTATTAGTTGTTCAAATATAGAACTCTCAGGGTTCTCAGCAGCCCCAAATCTTTGCCAATATTACCCATCACTAAGATGTCTACGGTAACCCTGTTTATTTTCCCCCTATATATCCAAATCAGGTTGTTTATTTGCCTCCGGATGATCCCTATCGGACCATACCTCATCGAGGGCCATTGATACAAGGACAACCCTTACAGGGATAACCTTTGATCTAGTAGGGACAACCTTATGGTCTGCAAGGACAACCCTTATAGGGTCAACCTTCTATCCAACAACCCTACAGTCCTTTTGGTCAACCTCAATATCAAACAGGAGTGTCTTATGTTTCTGGGGGGGAATTTATCCACCACAGGAACAACCTTTTATGCAACAACAACAACCTTACATTCAGCAAGGCCAAGCTTTTGTACAACAAAGACAACCCTACGGTCCTGTTTTGGGTCAACATGGTTATCAAGGACAACCTGGTCCATCGCATCCATCGAACCAACCTCTTCCACAAGGGCAACCTGGTGTTCCCTAGTATCCAGGCCCACCCACTTCACAGGGACAACCTGCTCCACCTACTCAGCAGCCAGTTCAACCTGCTCTACTCGCTTATTAGTCGGTTGAACCTGTTCAACCTACCCAACAACCGATTCGACTTGTTCAACTAGCTTAGTAGCCCGTTCAACATGCTCAGCACATACTGCCTACTCAACCTCAATGAACTACTTACCCTCCTTAAGGTCAACATCAGGCTTTATATAGTGTGCCACAAGGTTTCACTTATTACTCTCAAAATCAATCCCAGATGGTGTATAATCCACCTCAAGGAAATTCTTACATTCCGCAGTAGAATCCATATGTTTCTTAGCAAGGACCTCAATGGTATGCTCTGAATCAGTATCCCAGTTCTCAACCCCATTATGTACCGAATTATCCAACTTATAACCCTATGGACAAAATCCTTTGGGACAAAACATATGGGGGAAGAATTCCTCTCAGCCTGGGTGGAATGTTAACACAGGTCCTTATCAACGACCTCCAATTCCTTTTAATCCTCAATTTCCATTTCTCGCTACATTGGAACTGCTTGATGTGTCAAAATTGACAAATGATCTAATTCTCCATAATATGTATTGGCCTCCAGTTCCAAAAAAATCCCTAGTGATTTTCCTAAGTTTGAGGGCAAGTCTAGAGAAGACCCCCAAGCACATGTTATGACATACCATCTTTGGTGTTGCTCTAACTCTTGGGTTGATGATTCCATCCAAGTCCACCTTTTCCAACGGACTCTTACTAGTGTTGCTACAAAGTGGTACATTGAATTATCTCGTGGAATCTTCCAATATTTCAACTCTTTAGCCATGGTGTTTCTTACACATTTTCAATTACTGGTTTGGTATGAGACTGGGACGCACCTCCTCACATCCTTGAAATACGACAGAGCTAATCATATCTCGGATCATATTCATGAATGGAGGTGCCACTGTCACTTGATCAAGTTTGACATTCCTGATCAACTTCTAGATGATTGGTTCACTACCTCGTTTGTCAATCAAATCACTAAAGAAATAGCTATGGGGGCATGTGTAACCAAAGAACATGCCATTACTTGTGCCCAATACCTTGATCTTCTGTACTCTCAATCTCGCACATTGAATGATATCTTACTCGATGCTCCTCGACCTGGAACTTCCAAAGCACCAGTGACACCATCTGTCGACATTATCATAGGTTCTATGTCTTAGACTTCTCAGAAGTCTTCTCCTTAAAACCCTGGGAATAAAAATTCTAATCCTTCCAATGATGTTGCTTCTCAGCCTACCTCAAATTCTGGTACAACTACGAAATTCAATGTTGTTCAGGCCAATCTAGTGGATAAAACTTCCAAGGGAAAAAAATAAGGGTAAAGGTAAGGCCAAAGCCGATACTCCAAAACTGGATTCTAAAAAATCTCATGCTGATGCTAGTTCATAGTGTAAGCCAAAGTATCCTTTTTTGATTTGTGATGAAGAGCACTACACCAAGGACTATCCTTGACAGGCTGAAGTGAGTAGATTACTCAAGGGAACCTAGGGAACCATGGTTGTTCTCAAAAAAAAAATTCCATCACAACAGACCCATATGGTAGAGAAACCTCAGTCCTCTACCGCATTTGGCTCTCAGGTCTTCATGATGAATGGTTTTGCATCTGTTTCTATTGCTATCCAGTCGAAAGGCTATATTGAATCGCGTCAGGCAGCGGGGAAAGAGTTCGCTAATGGTCCTCCTCCTGCACCTTCTTCTTACCCTCTTCAGATTGAAAGGCCCAGTCCTGAGCCTCTTGAAAAACCACCTTACAAAGGTGTAGTCTGTAAGTCTTCTTACAATCCCAATGTCCGTACTACTCAACATTACATCATTATTGAGGATTTGGCTCAGGCACCATCTGTAATGTCTACATTGGAAGTACTTGAGAGTTGTCCACCTCAATGGAAGGCTTTGTTATCTGTGTTCAGCAAGGTTGATCCTACTGATTCAAGTTTTATCATTTTCGACTTGGAGAATTTTTTACCACGTCTCCCGCACCAGCTTGCGCTCATCATACAAGTTGGCGTTAATGGACTGAATATCCATCGTGCAGTTGTGGATGAGGGTGCGTCTACATGCGTCATTTCATCTGCTTGTTGGAAAGAAATTGATTCTCTAGTTTTGAATTCATCGCAAAATTCCCTTGAAGAATTTGATGGAAGGGAATATAAACCTCTTGGTGTTCTCGCTATTTTATTCATTACTCTATAAGGGAAGATAGTCAATGTCGAGTTTGAACTATTTTACGCCAAGCTCAATTTCAATCTTCTCCTTAGTCACAGTTGGACTCATGCCATGTTGTGTGACTCTCCTTCGTGTTTTGAAATATCTGCATGAAGGAAATATTGTTACTGTTGATCAATTTTCATTCTTCACTTCTTCCGAGAACAACGTTCCGTATGTTGATAAAATTCCTACTCCCTATGAGAGCATAGGGCCAGGTATCTCCAAATATCCTACCCTCATGGGTATTTTTCCTCTTCCTCCACCCAACACTGTTTAGATAAATATGATCTCATGGTATGATCACCCATGGATCATCCTTTCACCTCATAATGTCGATTCCTTTGGAGATCGATGTCGTTATGTCCAATCAAGATTGACTATTGTGAACTTATTTCGGCTTCGGAGCCTCCGCCTCTTGATCATGCTCCTTTGGGCATGTCTCTTGAAACTTATTCTCAATCCCCTATGCTCAGTGATTCGGATTCACCCGATCCCTTGAAAGAGATATTTCCCTCAGATGAAGCCATCATGAAAACTATGTCTCTTGATGATCCTCAGTGGGATGATATTCATTATCATTCCTCGTTCATGCCTGGCCTCGGGGTCATGTCTATGTGTCTTGAGAGGTTCACATCTCAGGTTCCTTATCCTCCACTTCAAATGCCCATTCTCACACATGAAGTTTTTGCAGAGGGTAACTTGAGTAACATCACTCAAATGATGCCTATCAACATTTCCGCGAAACCAGGAATTATCGAGAACATCCATATCGGGGTCACCTATTCTTCAGATGAATTTATGGTTTATATTAGTCTTTTCCATGAGTTCCATGATTTCTTTGCATGGTCTTATGAAGATATTTCTGGCTTCGATCCTATTATAGTGGTGCATGAGATTTGTACCTATCCTGGTGCAAATCCTGTTCGCCAGCGTCTTCGTCTCGTGCACCCTAGAAAGGTTGTCGCCATTAAGGGTGAAGTTGAAAAACTTATCAAAGCTGGTTTTATCTATCTGATTCTCTTAACAGAATGGGTGTTCAAAATTATCCTTGTAGATAAGAAATAGGGTACCATTCGAGTCTATGTTGATTATTGTGACATAAACTTGGCCTGTCGTAAGGATAATTATCCTACTCCCTTTATTGATCAAATCATTGATGACTATGCAGGGAGTGAGATCTTTTCCCTCATGGACAGATTTTTTGGCTATAACTAGATTAAAATTCTCTTGACCGATCAACATAATAATGCCTTTATCTATCCTTGGGGTACTTTCGCATATAAAAATCTCCCTTTCGCCTTGAATAATTTTGGTGCTACATTTCAGCGAGCAATGTCATATGCTTTTCACGATATTAAGCACATTGTTTAGCGTTATCTAAATGATCTTCCGGCTCATTCAGCTAAACATAAGGACCACCTTCACCATCTTCGTCAAATTTTTCTTTGCTCTTGATGCTATAACATCTGGTTGTATTTGCATAAGTGCATCTTCTGCGTTGATTTAGGTAGACTCTCAGGATTTATCATTTCTAAAGATGGGATTCGCCTTGATCTGCTTAAGGTTGAGGCTATCATTAATCTCCCCTCTCCATCCTCATTACATTAGTTGTATATTCTGCAGGGGAAGGCTAACTTTTTACATTGTTTTATACCTAAATATGTCGAAGTGGCTAAAGGATTCACGCGATTATTAAAGTAGGGAATCCCATTTCGTTGGGATGAGACCACCCAAAAGTCTTTCGATGTGCTGAAGACATTGCTTGTCAATGCTCCTCTATTGCGTCCTCCAAATTATCTTCATGATTTTTCCCTCTATTTAGCCACTGCTTTCAACACAGTTGCCATGGTTTTGGTGCAAGACAATGATGACGGTGACGAGCATGTTATTTACTATCTCTCTCGTAACCTTCTCAATACTAAAACATGCTACGCACATGTCGAGAAGCTAGCATTGGCTGTCATTCAAGTAGTTCAAATTTTTCATCATTACATCCTATTGTGTATGATGACTGTGATTTCTCACTGCAATCCTATGACCTATATATTGTCTTGACAATTACTGGGGGGAAATTACTCGAACTGGATTTTTATTCTCCAAGAGTTCGATTTAGAATTTGCTACTGCCAAGTCGAAGAAATCATTACTCTTCACTGATATTATCTACTCCATCCCCTATGACTCCACTCCATCTGGTTCTGAGGAATGCATTCTAGATGATACACTTTTTCTGATTAGCACCCTCTATCCTTGGTACAGTGATATCATCATATATATTTAGACTTATACCTTTAGATCTAAGTTGATGAAGGATGCTCACCAATGCATCGATCACCAATCGCAACCTTATCGTATAGTCAGAGATACATTCTACTGCATCAGAGTTGATTCCATTCTCTGCCTATGTTTTACTCTCGAGGAATATGAGAAATATTTGAATGATTGTCATAGTGGGGCATGTGGCTGTCACATGTATGGTTATGCTACTGCACAGAAAATTATTCATGTTGGGAATTTCTGGCCCACCTTCTTCAAGGACTGCATTGTTGTTGTTCGTATGTGTCATGACTACTATACCTATCAGTGTAAGATGCAATTACTGCCTTCACATCTCCACCCTATCATTATTGGTCGTCCCTTTACGAAGTGGGGCATTGATTTTATGACGTTGAGCCCTCACTCAGCCCGGGGAAATCCTTATATTATTGTAGCCATTGACTTCTTCACCAAATGGGCTGAAGAAATGCCTACACTTACGACTGATAATAAGACAACAAATCAGTTCATATTCAATCACATCATTTCTTGGTTTGGTGCCCCTCATGCCATCATTACCAATCATGGTTCTCATTTTCGGCATTATATGGTGGCGGAGTTTACTTCCAAGTTGGGTCTGCGTCATGACAGCTCAACATCGTACTATCCTCAAGCCAATGTCTAGGTTTAAGCCATGAATAAATTTATTGTCACCATGCTTCAATGTATGATTGGGATGCACAAATCAAACTGGAATCTCATGTTATTTTCGGCTCTTTGGGAATATCAAACCTTAGTTAAGGATGCAATCAGATTCACTCCATTTCAGCTTGTTTACAGTCTAGAAGCTACACTATTGATTCAGTGTCAAAATGCCTTCATTCAAATTGGATGTTGAATTGCTGCGAAACACTTCACCTGAGGAAGAGCTTCTTCTCTACTTAGAAATGCTGGATTAAACTCATTGCTTTACTGCTTTGGTCATTGAAGCACAGAAGAAGTGGGTCAAAGCTCCTTTTGACCAGTCAGTTTCCCTTCACTACTTTGTAGAAGGAGACCTCGTCCTCCTATATGACCAAGCTCATGATAATCTGGGGGCAGGAAGATTTAAACCCATGTGGCATGGGCCCTAAATTATTAGACATGTTTTGCAGAATGGGGCCTATGAGCTCATTTATTACATAGGTAATCTTTTGGATCAACCCAATAGTGGTTTGTAACTTAAAAAATATTATGCATGAATCATTTGTGCATGTTTTCTGTACATAGGTGTTCTTTTCATTTTTGTACATTTTTGGCTTGGTGTGCTTTACGAGAGTTTTCCTACTTATTTGGTTGTTACTTATTGTGCAGATGTCTATTACCCCTTATGTCGATTTTGCAGATGGTGCTTCCCGTAGTACCCGAAACCTATCTTCGGCGCACTGGGTGATTTATGAGCCTGTTGTTGAGTTGATAGATCTTCGAGGTATCTGTCTAAGATGATCTATCCCAACCTATGTCATTCATTAGCTAGGAACCTACACCTTAGCTTGTTCCCTTGTTGCTAGACCCACTTTAGGGCTAGAGGGATCGCCTCTGTCCGTAGAGAGGATTTACCTTTCCAGCAAGTGAAAATATCTGCTATCGGCATGGGTCATACACTGAGAGAAAGCACTGACCTTGGAAACATGGTTTTTAAAAGGAACTTCCAGAAAATTTGTAAAGGTAGATGAATTGGCAGACAAAATGTGGTTCAGGGGTATGTGTTCCATGCTTGGAAAGTACACAAGGGTCACTTTATGGATCACTATATGATTATATTATTGTATCCATTGATTACTTCACCATATGGGTCGAAGAAATGCCTAAAATTATGACTGACGGTAAGACAACAGCTTAGTTCATATTCAATCACATCATTTCTAGGTTTGGTGTCCCTCAAGCCATTGTTAGAAATCATGGTTCCCATTTTCGTCATTATATAGTGGTAGAGTTGACATTCAGGTTGGGTATATGTCACGATAGCTTAATGCCATACTATTCTCAAGCCAATTTCCAAGCTGAAGATGTGAATAAATTTCTTGTCACCATGCTTCAACGTATGATAGGGATGCACAAATTAAACTGGCATATCATGTTATTTTCAGCTCTTTGGGCATATAGAACCTCAGTTAAGGATGTGACCGGATTCACTCCATTTCATCTTGTTTAAGGTCTGGAAGCTACCCTTATGATTGAGTGTGAAATACCTTCACTCAAATTGGCTGTTGAATTGCTGCCAAAAACTTTACCTGAAGAAGAGCATCTTCTCTACTTAGAAAGGCTGGATGAAGCTCGTCGCTTTGTTTCTTTGGTCATTTTGATGAGCTGGTTTCCCCTTTCTCCTTTGTAGAAGGAGATCTCGTCCTCCTGTATGACCAAGCTCATGATAAGCTAGGGGAAGGAAAATTTCAGCCCATGTGGCATGGGCCCTACATTGTTAAATGTGTTTTGTGAAATGGGGCCTATGAGCTCATTGATTACAAGGCTCATCCTCTAGATCAGCCCAGAAATGGGTTGTATCTTAAAAAATATTATGCATGAGTCATTCATGCATGTTTTGTGTAAATACATGTTTTTTTCATTTTGGTACATTTTTGGCTTGGTGTCCTTTGCGAGCGTTTTCCTGCTTATTCGGTTGTTACTTATTGTGTAGATGTCTATTACTCCTTATGTCAATTTTGTGGATGGTCCTTCCTGCAGTACCCAGAACCTGTCTTCAGCAGCCTGGGTGATTTATGATCCTACTAGTGAGTTGATATATCTTCAAGGTATCTGTCTAGGACGAATTATCTATCTAGGGAAAAATACAAACAATGTCACTGAGTATAGTGCTATCATTGAACTATTAACCGAGAAAATTTACCTCGCATTCATGCATTGGTTGTAAATCTAGACTCACAGCTTGTTGTTCTTCAACTTAATGGACATTATTCAGTTAGAAACCGTCACATTTTAAGTTTGTATTTACGTGTTCATTTGCTGGAAAGACATTTTGACTACCTTACATATCAACATATTCCTAGGAAAATGAATGCATTGATTGATACAATTTCCAACATTGTATTAGATAGATAGTGTATTAATCTATAAAATCATCATCATATGAAAAATATCTATATTAGAAAATATATATATATATATATATATATATATATATATATATATATATATATATATATATATCAAATTTTTGCATCAGTGTGCATCATAAGTTCAAAAAATATGTGTGTTTTTCTTACATCCTGAGACATCATGTCTCTAAAAAATATGAAAAAATAAAACCTAGGTGTCTACCTGGCGTGATGCTCATGATAACACATTACCGCGTATACAAGCCGCCTCAGCAAGCGGTGAAATGGGTTTGAAACCCCCACAGTGTGTCTCTGGTTTTCACGAGGAACATCATTGAATCACCCATAGTCCGGGATCCCATGGGATATTACCTCCAGGGTGCACACGTTTTCCTCCACCTCGCATCCCTCATCATGAGGGGAAATATCAAAGTTGCGAGGGATTTTCCTCACTATCATAGAAATACTTGCAGGCCTCTCTGGGCCAACATCTGCAATTACACATGGATTTAATGTCAGAACATGCATAAATCAGAGTGGGAGTCTATGGGCTCAAGAAATTCTTCATGACACCATGCCTTAGATCTCAACTAGAGATGCTACAATACTTAATCAGTATCTGGGATGAGAATCAAGAAAAATTCATTCTTCGTGATCAAGAGTTCGAGATTGACATTTCAAAAAATTTATTTCATAACAGGGTTGTCATGGAGGGGATCAGTACCAATCCTAACTGGCACCTGGCCCACAATAGATAACATGAGTATGGTGATCGACAAGGTGTTTCTAGGATCAAGAAAAGGATCGGGAAGTGGAAAATTTGATATTCAGGCTATTCCAGATTTGGGACTAAAAGTAGTTCTGCATACCATCACATGAGCTATAGGATAGCAAGCACTGCATGAAGTTACAAAGGAACATATAATTCTTGAGGTATACTGTCTGACACTGGCCCTCCATAATTGGGCAGAGGCAGTGACAATCAACATGAAACGTCAACTGACGAAGTGCAAGAAAACCAAGCTGAAGAAGTTCGATTATGGGTCCATTCTAGTATCGTTCATCCTAGAATGACTAGAAATATTTTAGTGACAGGAAGTGATAGTTCTGACACCACCAGTACAGGAACCATGGATGGCACATTGGGTATTTCTAATGCCAAGGTTAGGGGGCAGTCAACAAATTTCTTGGAGACAGGAGTTCTTCGTTTAGCTCCACTGACAACTGATTTTCATGGAGGATTGGCCCTATTCTTGCATAGATTTGACTGGTGATCCAGACCTCCCACTCCCAAAAGGAGATTATTCAGAGGATTTATAGTATAAGAATATGCTATCCCCTTCAATATTGTTTTTCAAAAATAATTGGGGTACTCGCCAGAAATGGTGAGGGAAAATGGAACTAGTCTTCAGTTGTGTCGGTAGTATGTCGCTCTTGAACATGACACTCGTCTGCATTCGTGTCGGGTTGGGGACATCTCATTTCATCATTTTTTTCCTCCATTGGTTTCGGTAATCTATTTTGAGCTCTAATCTACTCTTTTCCATGTCCTCGTGACCTCATATCTCTTGATGTCAAATATTTCCAAATCCAGAGTCGTGTCGTTGATATGTTCAAGATAATTTTT
Source organism: Pinus albicaulis (assembly GCA_034641835.2). Taxonomy (NCBI): domain Eukaryota; kingdom Viridiplantae; phylum Streptophyta; class Pinopsida; order Pinales; family Pinaceae; genus Pinus; species Pinus albicaulis. Next base: position 114,691 of record JAXQQM020077214.1, on the reverse strand, counting down.
CCTCTGCAGTTTTCAACCTTCCTCTGATCCTTTGTTTCATCTCGATTCACTATCATCATGTTCCTCTATCTTTTTTCAATTATGTGGGAAGCATTATGGCCCTCCTTCAACTCGGTCACTTCCTGTCAACTTTAGCTCATTATCCAGGAATTTTTCCTACAGACTCCTTTCTAGTACCTTGGAGCTTGCATGTCTCAATGGCAAGTTCTTCGCATTCGACGATAGGTCCACATCATTGGCCTTAAATCAAGTGATTCTATGGGTGTTTGACACCAGATCATTGTTCACATTCTGTGGATTATACCTATTGTACCTTGAGAGCCATTGTCACTATTGGTGGTTTATCTTGTGCATGTTAAAAGCTTTCATCATTGGCTAGTAATCAGGTGACTTTCTTGCATGTTCAACTTCATCTCACATGTTTGCATGCTTCAATTTTTGCTTTTTTGGGTCGAGATGGAGCAAAAGACCCTAGGTTTTGTCTGATAAGATCTAGGCTACGGGATATTATGGTTTATTATGACTTTATGCATGACTCGTTTTGGATGGCTACGACCATACTTGAGTCTATTTTTTTATCCTTACTACTGGATGGCTACGTCCATACCTCGGATCTTAGTTTTTATGTACTGTATTATGGATGGCTATGCCCATGCCACATGTATCAAAGATATTAGTTGTATTTGTAATTTCAGGTCTTCTGATAGTGGTGTTTGGTTCGAACGTGTTCTCGTGAAGCATTTCACCCCTCCTTCTTTGTCGGACCTCATGCTTTAGGGGGCATCTGTTAGACAACATTTTGTCACTATCCCTACAATCCCCATCCCACACATTGGTGGAATATATATGTGACTAATACAAAGTGTCATGCCTTCCAAAGACCATCATTGCATCCCCTTCCATGGGGAAAACATTCCTTATGTTGACAATTTCTTGAGTACACCATCAGAAACACATGTTTTTGCATTGGTGGTGGTAGACTGTTATGCCCTCATGCCAATGAGGAAGATTAACACTGGGCCCAGAACCCATTGGTGCTCTAACCCAGTGCAATAACCATGCCAAGCTATTTTTGGAATTTTTTTAAATATAGTGGTGAAGTTTCCATTATAACAAACTTCGTGGGCGAGTCAGGATGAGTGGTTCGACTGAATAACTACAACCACCCTCCTTTGGCCTCTTGTTTCCACCTTTTTGGGAAACCTTCAAAAGAATAAGGCCTCCCTTCCACCATTGTAGGGATCCCAACCTCCTCCTCTCCCTCTGTGAATAAAGATGTCTCCCATTGATGCAATGGCAGAACATATTATAGCCAAATAGATGAAGATAATTGTTGAACATCTTTCTAGTGAGATGGAGCAGAGAAAGAGACCTTTGTTTAGAGAGAGCTTAGGCTTGTGTCCTCGACTCATCCTAATTCCCGAAGATCCTTCGAGACGCACTTCGAATGAACCCGCTGAAGGAGGCTACAATGTCAAGGCTCCGATTTTAATCTCTTTCTTCTATTTATATATACATGACTATCATCTAGTTCCCATCTTGTTAATATGGTTTATTTTATGCAATTTTTATAGTCATCCTTAACTAAATAGTTAGCTACGAATGAAATTATTGTCCTATATATTTCTCTTGTCTTTGATCTTTGTGCAGGAATATGAGTGCCATTGCTGAAGAACTGCAACCTGTCAAGACAGGGATCAAGAGGCCACCACTACTAAAGCTTGCGAGAATTGTGTTAGACTCCATCTAGGATGATATGTCCCAACCTATTTCATTTGTTAGCTAGGAACCTACACCTTAGCTTCTTCCCTTGTTTCTATACCCACTCTAGGGTTAGGGGGATTTCTTCTGTCCACAGAGGGGATTTACCTTTCTAACATTTTGAGCCTCCCCTTGTGAGTCGTTTTAGTCCCTAGATTTATAGAGAAAGGTGGGAATTGCTATGGATTGGAATTTTTGGAAGGATAAAAAATCAATGTGATTTCCTGGGGTGGCCGCCCTAGTCCTTCTCGATCACTGATCTATGCAGTTCCCCACTTTTTGTGAGGGAACGAGGCCTTGAAATCCTATTTTATGTTTAAGCCTCATCTTATTTGCTAGAAGCCATGTTTTTATTCTCTTTTTGTTTTATTTTTATTTTCTGTGTTTCTTTTTTCCCTTCCTCCTTTCATCCTCTAGCTTTACAGAGAAAAGGTTGAATCATTGATGATTGGAATTCATGAAGGATGAAAGGCAGTGAGAGCTCCCAAGGTGGCCACCCTAGTCTTTCCTGATCATCATTCCTTGCGATTCCCCCCATTTTGTGAGGGTGAGGGGCTTAGGAAGTTTGTTCTTTGTTTGAGCCTCCTAGTTTGAGTGGGTGGACAATTTTGATTCTCTTTTTTTCATGTGTTTTTCTTACTTTCGTTGTTTTTTCCCTAGATTTATGGAGAAAAAATGGTGAGTTGTAGTGGTTTTACATTCGTGAAGGAAGAAAATGAGTGCAAGTTTTGGGGTGGTGTAATATTCCCAAATGGGGAAATTGGTAATACATGCACTAAAAATGAATTTTTCAGAAAATTATTCTATAACAGTTAAATACAACCCATGTATCCATTATATTAGACATTATAATAGCCAAATACAAAAGGATATGTGAAACAAATAATGATAGATGAGTTAAAGAAGCCTCCCATGCCTAGAATAGCCCAAAAACACTGCAACCCCGTGACTACAGCAACATAGAAATACTGGAGAAAGTGATAGAATATTCTAATGAGGGTTTATACTCCAAAAATAGATAAAAAAATAGATCTACTGATATATTAATCAATAGTGATAAAATACTGAGATCTATTCTCTTTTACACAAATCCAAGAGAACCCAGGAAGGGTTCTGGAAATACACCCAAATACAAATGGTGATCGACACCCCTAGGATTGAAGAATCATTGAAAAATAAATCTCATGAAATATGAGGCTGAAATAATATATATCTGATGTATATCTCCTCAAAGGTCTCCTCCAATGAAAAGTTGAACCCTTCAACCACAGGAAAACACTCTAAAAGAGCCACTATATCCTTCGTTGAAGATGCCCTCCAAAATAACGCAATTCTAGACTGAAAATGTGTTGTAAATGATGGAAATAGGTTCACCTAATGCAAAATGTTTTAAATGTGCTCATAGACCCTCATTTTTTATCTCCCAAGAGAAGGAATCCTTCCACCTATGAAAAACTTGCTCAGAAAGTGGGTTTCTCAACCCTCCACTACAACACCCTTCAACACAACATAATATTTTATAGAAAATATGCTGTAGTTGAAGATTGAAGCTTTTCTAGAATTCTAGATATGTGGAATGATAGATCAGTACTCTCCCAAGAGGTCTCTCAAGGAAAGAGGTGGGATTCCTGACTGGGAACACCCTGTGCTAAACAGCACCGGCAATCTTAGCTAAACAGCTTAAGAGAGAAAAAGTCTAAACAGGCGTATCAAAATCATAATGATAAGCTAACCCCATATGGCTACCATCCTCTTCCTTATAAACAATGTGAGCCTTCTCACCTTGGGTCCCACTCATTAGGGTTTCCATCATCAACCAATTAATCTCCCTCCAAAACTGCGCTGTCCCATCATTAATGCCACTGCTCCATAACAACATTGTTTGATTTGGTAAAAGTTGACCTATTCAACCTACTCCAGACCCTTTTCACACCTAAGGGTATTCAATCCAGCTTTTATACAACTATATAAACTAGTTCACATTCATACTGGGCTATATATATTGATTATTCACTCCCTCCATCCAGCTTTGTTGACTTGGTCAAACTTGACCTTGTCCCCATGCATTAGTCCATGTTCACACATGAGGGTACTTTGTCCAGATATGAATATGATCCCTTTTCACATCAAGAGGGATTTTATGCCTAGTAAAGAGATTCATGGGCCTCCTTACCCATTTTTTCTTCTAACAACATGTCAAGAGTAAAATTAATATTCCAATTAGTTGCCAGCTAATTTAGGAATATTACAGTCCTCCCCTCCCAAATATTTCTTTTCCTCAAGAAACTGAAAGGATAGAACTGAAGAGCCTCCTCTCATCCTCCTGTAGCATCCCCATATGATAAAATCCTCTAAGAAACAAGATGTTGTCTCATTAATACATCTCCAAGTTTCCCCTCCCAAATATGCAAATTAGCTTCTGGTGACCATCCCAAATGGCTATCATCATGTAGAAGTAAAACACCCATGGAGGAAACAATTTTTTGTCTAGGGGCCTTCTCAAGGCATGGAATCTGAGATATGTTGGGAACTATCATCCCCATGTGAATCTCCCATCCCCAAGCTATCATCCATACAAAATGAGCCAGGCTCCAAAATGGTAACTCATGAAAATTCTCCTCCACCTTTGGTTCCTGCAATGTAGGTGGGTTGCATGACTGAAATTGGTAGAAAAAATAGCCTACCCCATGTTGTCTCTCTCTCCACTTATGATAAGTGTAGAGTAGCTGTTGATCTTGTGTTGCAATAATGTTTTCATCAAGAGGCAAGAAGAAGATTGGATCTTCAAAGATCCTCTCTCTAGAGTCATGAATCATGCTAGCCCAAACCATCCCATACAAACTAAATGGTACACTATCACCATATGGTATCCAAATCAAAAAAAAATTGAAGGTTGTGTGCAAGTTTGGATGATACCAATGGTTTCTATAGTGGGTACAACACAATTTTACCAACTGTTATTTTGGAGCATCATGTGGCAAGTTGTCTCCCAACAAGTTGCTAGTTGTGTATGTTTTCTCATCTTCTATGAGGTAGTAAATGGCATTATATATGAGCTAAGAACAATATAAATAACCCCATACTTGCCCAAATTCATTTAGATAAAGGCTACCTCCATCATAAATTTTAGTTTTAGATTAATTATAAAATCCAAAAGTAACCTTTCCCTCTTGTGGAACAATGCACTGTACATAGATGGTGAGATAATGAAAATAATTGATGAAATGATCAATAAGTATGGAAATACATTTCTCACCATGCATTGTGAGTAGGCTGAAAGTGAGGTCCATGCTATAGGGTAAAATTCTTGGGTTGTTGGTTTTCTAATATCCCTCTCAGGGCTTTCCGATGCCCGAGGTAGACAGGAAGATTAGCTGCATAGTTCACAAATAAGACACATACATGTTCATATCAAATCAAAACACTTTATGGAATAATATGGAAGATTACCTCTTTAATGATCTTCAAGTATTTTGGAGAGCATTAAGCAGTGAAGCAGGGATCCTCCTCCACCACCTCAAAATCTTGATCCTGTGATCAATCAAAGCACCCGTGTAATCTCTACCATAACATATATTTCATATCTATTAATTTAATATATGATAAACATTAAACAATGCACATCTAAGCCATTCATCTCATGCTATATAGGTAATTGAATAACAATGACAATATCAATGCATAGAATGGACAAAACAGATAGAGTTCTATTGATTTATAGAAAGGAGGATTACAACAATCGGTTGTACCAAGCCCTCCTCAGCCTTCCAATCTCTCTATCTCTTGATGTGGTGATGTCTTGATCAACAAGTTCTCAATTAACCTCTTTGACTTTTGACCTTCACACTACAACAATAATGCTCTGCTTCACAAATATTCAAAACTTTGAAAATCCTTCGACCTTGAACTAAGAGCCTTCAGCTCCATTTTATAGGAGATGGAGAGAGAAATCATTTCCTTTCTCCTTCCACCAGTTCTAAATAGAAAAAACCAATATGTTTCCTCAACTTCCCATGATTTTTCCTTCCGTGAGAGTTCAATTGTTTCTGGAAAGGCCCAATAAGAGACTAGTGCTTTGCAGTTTCCTTTTTGTACTGACTCTCTTATGAGAAAAAGTTGGAAATTCAAATCATTCTCTGTGGGTTTTTCCTATTTCAAACTCAAAACATGGGTAACACTACCCTCTACTCTAAACATAGCATTTCCCTAGCCACTAATGCAACCTATTCATTTATCAGGTGCATTATAACTCTCTTATGTTGTTACAGGGGTGTGTTACCTTGGCAGAAGTAGGTTTAGTTTATGTCTTTGTATTCCTTCCATATTTATCTTCTCCTCTAAGCTGATGAGGAGGTTTTTTGAACTACAAAAAATTCCCCCTAAAGTGTGAGTTCAGAGAGGAAGACAATGGCCGAAATAATTTATAATGTGTGTAGTAGAGATAAAGAGATTGGAAGACTGAGGAAAACCTAAAACAAAAACATATGTCAGAAAATATAGTATCTTTCTTGATTTGGGCATTCCCATGCTCAGTAGCTAATCAACATGATTTATCTAGAACAGAGATATTAAGATTTTATCCATCGATAAGCATAATGTGGAAGTGTATGTCATAATAGGATTAGGCTGAAGAAGCTGTCTCCATAAACAATATCGAAACTTGGGGAAGGGAACATATATTTAATGATGTAACCTTTGCCCCAAGGTCTTGACTTTCGTTTCACTTAAAAAAAATATTTCTCTACATGTGAATGAAGGAGCTGTCATCGAACACGTGAGAAATCATTTGATTACCATTCGATAATTAAAATTGTTGATAGATGCGAAGGTGGCCACAGATAATGATGATGGTCCCTAAGATGCACAGTAAAATATAACGAGTGTGAATAAAAAGAGTTGAAGTCGAACACTCGTAGAATAATTCGATCCAGAGCCAATGATGAAGACTCCTAATCAAACACAAGAGTACCTACCACTGTTGTCTGCAACTATCCAAGTACTGATGGGTTTCTAGATCAACATCCTAGATAATATGTTGAAGTCGATAGGAAGAGATCTATTGAAAGGTAAGCACTGAGGCATCCTACATCAATCAACGTGAAATTAAAACCAAATTATTTTTCTGTTGATGGAGATAATGAAGCGAAAATGAGTATAATTGATGACAAATAATTTCTGGCATAATGAGTGGTTTGGTTGATAAGAGGAGCAGTAGATAGTGAGATTTGCTTGAACAATAGAAGGCACTGTAACAGGGTACTAGGCAGCTGAGGCTTAATTAACACCAAAGAGTTTGTTAGGATTTTATCAGTGTAGGAACACTGGGAGATGAAGGCTAATACTCATAGATGGTAGGGTTCGGCTAACTGCGAAAGAGTTTTCTAGGAAGTGCCATGTTTAAGAATTTTGTTGCCAAATCGACCTTCATGAAATGTAACAGAGGTGGTATCCTTTTTTTCCAAAAAAATTTCCCTGTCTTATTAGGTTTAACGAGTCTAGACAAGTAAACTCGGTGAATTTTTCATATTTATAAAGTCTGAAAAATGTCGTAAAAGACAACTCTGTTCCCCATCTGATTAGGTTTAACGAGTCCAGAGTAAAATCGGTGAATTTTTCATGTTTAGAGAGTCTGAAAAAATATCGTGAAATAAAACTCCATGGGGTACATTTTTCATGTCTTGATAACCAAGCACGACAAAGGGAGAATAGTAAGCCTGAAATGGTTCATTTTCCGTGAGTTATTCCATCAAAGCCGGAAAAGTGAGAAATCTATTTTCGATGGACATCTACCTCATTTTGTTATGAGTACGAGGAGACGAAGTAAACTCGATACTCTTTGTGAAATTTTTAACGAGTCCAACAAAGAAAAACTTGGTGCTCTCCATGAAATTTTAACGAGTCATGTGGAGAAAACTCGGTCACTTTTTCTATTTAAAGAGCTTTGAAAAAGAGGAAAAGAATGGCTCCTTACTCTCTGTCATGGTAGTTTAGCGAGCCCGACAAAGAAAACTCAGGGTTTTTTCAATTTTATGAGCTAGAAAAAGGTCCCTAAAAAGAAATCTCAGTGCTTCTTCATATCAGTTTTAACGAGTCTGAAGAAGATAACTCCAGGTTTTTCAGATTAACGAGCAAGAAAAACACCATAAAAATAACGCTCGAAATTGACTTCGTATAAGTTTAACGAGTCCGAAGAAGAGAAATCGAGGTTTTTTGGATTAACAAGAAAGAAAAATACCATAAAAAGAATGCTCAAAATCAGCTTCGTATAATTTTAATGAGTCCAAAGAAGAGAACTTGAGGTTTTTCGGATTAACGAGCAAGAAAAATACCGTAAAAAGAATGCTCGAAATTGGAGGATGGATTGTGGTGCCGACAATTCAACAATTGCTTTAACCTTATCGGGATCAACCCTAATCTCATGCTTGGAGACAATGAAACCTAACAGACATCCAGACTTGACCATGAATACGCACTTATGAGGATTCAGACGTATACTCTAGAATCTACACCTAGAAAAAAATTCTTTCAGATGAGCAAGGTGATCAGGTCATTTTTTGGAACAGGCTGAAAGGTCATCCAAGTAAGCCTATACAATATGTCGAATGTCATGGAAAGCGTAGTCCATAGCCCGCTGAAAATTTGCTCCAACATTCTTCAGAATGAATGGGAGTTTAAGATATGCAAATGTGCCCCAAGGATAGATAAAGGCATTTTTATGGTGGTCTTCTTTTTTAATCACAATTTGGTTATAGCCTGAGAATCCATCCATAAAGGAAAAATATTCGCATCCAACATAATCGTCGAGAATATGATCTATGAATAGTGTAGGATAATTGTCTTTGGGACAAGCGATGTTTAGATTACGATAGTCAACACAAACTCGAATGGTGCCTTTTTTTTTATCTACGGGAACCATATTGGAAACCCATTCTACTAAAGGAACGGGATAGATGAAACCAACATTTAAAAGTTTTTCTACCTCAATTTTGATGGCAGTCGCTTTGCGCTGGTGGACAGGCCTGAGTCGCTGCCGAATTGGTTTGGAACTATCATAAATCTTGATTTTGTGCTCGACTATAGATGGATATATGCCAGGCATTTTGTCATAAGACCAAGCAAACACATCGCGGAATTCCTTGAAAAGGGATGTGAAGCGTGAAATTTCCTCAAGATTCTGCGCCAATCTGAATATTTTCCATGATACCCATTTTGACCGAGATATCAATGAGCATTATCTTAGAAATATTACCCATGTTCCCTTCTGAATCGACAGTTTTAACAGTCGTGTAAGCAGAGGGAACCATCTCAGGTGGGTCAAAGGATGGGATTTTGGTATTTATCACGTCCGAGTCGATCATCGAAGCGTGATAGTGAAAGTCTCCCCAAGGTCATTCATCTAGAGACATGATCTCTTGAATAGCTTCATCTATAGGCAAGACTTCATTGAGGATATCCTTAGAGAGAACTATGATGGGTGGGAGGTTTGTACCTTTGGTCGAAACCATAGTAGTGGAGGGTTCAAATGTAATTTGGATGGCTTTGTAGGCCAAATCGGCTGGTGAGAGTGGCATTTGATCTCCATAGGAATAAATTTCTAAAGGTGCCAGGAGGATCCATGGGTCGATAGAGCCATTCAAATTGATGGATATCATTGCAACCGTATTTGGGATCTCTGGCAGTGGGAGAGGAAAACAACCCAATAGGGAAGATGCCTTCAGAAGACCAGTACCAATACTGACATAAGATTCAGGAAAGCCTCCTATTAGGGGTACAGTGCTACTTAGTAACGTGGAATAATCAGGGGTGTAGAAGGATAAATGATCCACTGTGACTATTTTCCCATCCAATGGAAATAGGATGAGTCGAAAGACCAAAGAAACAATGGCAGTCATGGCATAAGACCAACTGCGACCGAGCAATAGATTATAGTCGAGATGGCGATCTACGACTTCAATGTCCACAGTTACCATTTTCCCACTAAGAGTGATATGAAAGCTAGAAAGGTATCCTTTTGGGAGGAACATGTGGCTATCAAAAGCTTTGAGGGAATTCAAATATGGTGTTAAGGTAGGAGAACCTAAAGCGAGCCAGCAAGCTTGTGACATAACGCAGGTCGAAGCACCTTCGTCAATGAAAGTGTGATGGATTGGTCTCCCTTTCAACACAACCTGCACTTGGAATGAGAGTTGGTGTGAGATGCGAGTCTAATATTTATCCATATCAAAGATAGCTAGCATGGAATCCTAGGGGTCTATTCCACCAATGGCTGAAAGCAAGGCTTTCCTTTGTGTTAGGCAAGTTTGCAATACTTTGAGAGAAGACATAGTTGACGGTGCCTGCGCCAAATATTATACAATGTTGTAGTTTTCGGCTGCACGTGTAGAGGTGTTATGAGTCATGCGTCAAAGTGTTCCTTTGGGGAGACAAATCACGGGATCAGCAGTAGGCCGTTCGATATGCAGATTGTTGGTTGGTGGTGGATTTGAACAAGTACCAGTTTCTTGAGCGTCGATGGTATGATTTCCATAAAGCTTGGCTCGTGTTTGAAGTTCAACACTCTTAATGCCATAAATGGCAGATGATCCTTCACTGGAAGGATGTGAACCACCATTTCCCATTGCTGGGGTTGTGGCAGGCTTTCAACCATGTATTGGTGTTGCTACTATTGATTAGGGAAAGGATTATGAAGAACGTCAGGTGTTCGCCCATAATCCTTGTTTGTGATAAAATCGGTGAATTCCTACAGCTGAGGAAATTTGTATGTCAAGTGGTCCTCCGCACAGATATTGCAAGGAAATTTCAAGGATTTATCCTTCCCTTTGTCATTTTTGGCAGCGTTTTTCTGATTAGGATTATTCTGATTGTCCGATTGCTCTTCCGAAGAAGATGTCTTTTTCTTGTTCTTCTTATTCTTTCCACTAGGTTTTTGTGAAGTTTTCACAGAATTTACCTCAGCAGTAGGAAGAGTAGTCATTTGGTTAGGGGCGGTGGTAGCCGAGGATGGCTGGGAGGTTTTCCCCTGAGACTGTTTTGTGGCTACGCCATATATTGTGCCAACGAGACCGTCGGTGTGGGCTCTAGTTTTCTGAGTAGCTGGAGGATTTGGGTTACCAAGGGAATTGGGGAGTAAATCATATAGCATGCCAGATTGTGAATACATTAAATCCAAATGTTGGGCATGACGAATGCATTAATATTCTGTAACCACACCGGATAGGCCAATGTCTTTAGAGATGTGGGGTAAGAGAGACCTACAAAACCAATTAGATAGAAGATGATCCGGGATTGGCACTTCGACCAGCCTCCTCCTACACCTCCATTCATAAATGTGGTCGGAGATGTGGGTGGTGGTGTCTTGGCACAATGAGATTAACAGTTCCGTTCTAGTTTCAAATCTGATTGGTAATTGGAAGTTCTTGAGAAAATCTATCGCTAAAGCACCAAAAGTGTTTATGGCGATGCGTGGAAATTCAATATAGTACTTAACAGAATTTCCTGTAAGGGTGCATGGAAAAATTCGAAGCCAGACACTATCATCCACCATGGAATTAGATATATACCATAAATGAAAGGTGGTGATGTGTGCGGCTGGGTATTCCCCTTGTTTCCCATCGAACTTTGGGATGTTATAAGGAATCTTGTGTGGTACTAGAGGGCAGAGAGGGTTTTGATTAATGGGGTCATTAGTCAGTTTATAGATATCAGGAATGTCTAGAGCTGCCAGAAATGGCAATTGCGGGTTTTCACCCGAATCTAACCAAGGAAGTATTGGTTGACTATGTGGACCATAGGGTCCACCCATCAATGTGTTAACAGTAGGATAAGTAGGATTTTGATAAAAATTTCCTATAGGTGGAGGGGTAGGGATATATGGTTGTTGTCCATAGGGTGTATTGTATTGCGGGGCAAACGGTTGATTGCCCCCAGTATGAAAGTGCCCTCCCATTCCAGATGGAGGTTGGGGTGGGTTAGTCCATATTGATGCAATAGAGCTTCCCAGAGGCATGCTACTACTTGCATAGTTCGACAACGACATAGACCCTACACTGATATTTAAACCACTTAAGGGAATAGTGTTAAAAATAGGTTGTCCGATTTGTAGGGGTAGTGAAATGTTCCCTGTTATTTGCGTGATGGTGACACTGCCCCCTGGTGTGGTGGCCAAGGGGTTTGAACTTAGCAAAGGGTTCCAATTGAAAGGGTTGCTAAAAGGAACTAAAGTAGTCCCACTCATTGGAGGAGCAACCATAGGTCCTAACGTTGTCACGGTAGGAGTAGATCCCAAAGGACTTGGCGAGTTAATTACAATTGTGATGACTGTAGGGTTGGGTCTAGGCATAAGTTGACTACTGGGGTTACCAAGTGATGGCATAGAATTGAAAACTGGTAGGGAGGATGGTGGAAAACCTAGGATGGTTGCCATTGGTATCGACCCTGTGGATGCTAGTTGTGAAATGTATGTTTGTGCGGCCGAAGACATCTCTTGGCGTGGTGGAATCTGAATTATCATAGGCCCCACTGGATCAGTGAGTGGAGGATTTTAATGAGGTACGACACCTTCTGTGAAAGGGTCCTCTGGAAATTCCATATGATATGAGGCTATGTAAAAATTATGGTTTGTCAATGGAGACTGCTCTTCCACAGAAGGCATAGGTTCACCAAGGTTCAGTTCTTCCTCAAGAGTTAAAGGAGGTAGACCTTACTATCATCAAGATAGATGGCGTGGGTTGGATGAAGCCACGATGACCTATTTATTTTAATAAATTTTAATAAATTGTGATGTATTATAAAGTCTCAATGACAGTAACCACACACCTAAAAAAGAAAAAAAATAAAAAAGGACTCCCTAAAATCAATCTGCAAGCAGCCAGAATAGGGTGCCCTATCTGAGTACTACCATTTGCTGGTGATGAAATCTAGTATCACAATAGTATACAGAGAGGGTTGGTCGAAAGTATAGTTACGGTCACTCTAAAGCTTTGACTGAACCTCAGACGATAGGTGTTAGAACTCTCGTGAAGACGAGTACCCTCCTAAAGACCAAAGACAGAGTGAGTCTATTTGTTTCAGGTACCAAGACAGCCCGTCCTAGTCACCTTGTGTAAGTCCCTAAAAAGTATGGCCACTAATGATACCTCAAGTCACAGACATCATCAGGGGGCCCACGGTCTAGGACAACATGCTATATGGGCAGAACACCTAGATCCCTGATCTAGTTTCGACATCCCCAAAGGGAACCCCAATATATAGCATGCCCACTGGATGTAGTCGAAGGTGGGCTACCTTCTTGTGCACCCAAGTGTTGTCTTGCGCTGAGCTTCGGTAAAGGAACGATCACGATAATATGAATGCGGTAGGATTTTTCTCGTTAATGACTCTAGTCTCAAGTTTTGAGATCTAGGGTGATTTTCTCACTTTTCCTAACCCAGGATCCTAGCCTGAACTACTATTGGTGTCAGCTCAGAAAAATTAATGTGATTGATTTTATTATTTCTTGATTCTAAGTGTACTTTATTATTAGTCTTGCGGAGGGGGAGTGGACATATGAAATGTAGTGAGACTCTGACTCAGAAAACCATGCAAAAATATGCTCTAAATACCTAATTTGATGAAGAGTATTTCTACAAGGAGAGGTTTCTTTTTAACATCCATGCATAAAACATGCAAATAACTCAGTTAAACTTTAAATATTTAGACATCAATTAATCTCTTTTTCACAGTCGGTAAACCAGAATTTTCAGAACTAATTCAGCTAAATGCAGAAAAATAAAATAAAAAAATCTTCGCTAAAAATTAAATGTTTTTGACACTAAATTTTCAAACAAGAGAAAATAAACAGAAATTCCAACTTAGTAAACAAGCATAGGGATTCAGTCAAGGATGGATATTGATGGCCAAAAAACTCTGCAACCAAAAACACAATCACAGGGCTGAACAACAAATTTTGGCTGAGTAACTCACTGTCCCTGAGTAAAGACAACGTTAATCCAGAGACTAACGCACTTTATTTAAGCAGAGCCCGCATTATAATGCACTGGAACACCAAAAAAGGTAGCGTTAGCCAGGGTAAAGTCCTTTAGATGGTCAAACAGAAATAGGATTGAAATCTGTGAGCTTTTGAAATGTCTACTGGGCATAAATATTGGTTAAAAGGGTCTGTGAAGAGAGGAAAGAAGAAAGGAGGAAAGAGATAGTCCGAAAACTATGGGGAACTCCCCAGTGGAGTCGCCAATTCTACTATAGGGTAAAATTCTTGGGTTTTTGGTTTTCTAATATCCCTCTCAGGGCTTTCTGGTGCCCGAGGGCTTTCTGGTGCTTGAGGTAGACAATAATATTAGCTGCATAATTCACAAAGAAGACACATAAATTTTCATATCAACTTAAACAACTTGATGGAATAATATGGAAGATTACCTCTTTAATGATCTTGAAGTATTTTGGAGAGCACTAAGCAGCGAAGCAAGGATCCTCCTCCACCAGCTCCAAATCTCAACCCTGTGATCAATTAAAGCACCCATGTAATCTCTACCATAACATACATTTCCTATCAATTAAGTTAATATATGATAAAAATTAAACAATGAACATCTAAGCCATTCATCTCATGCTATATAAGTAATTGAATAACAATGAAAATATCAGTGCATAGAGTGGAAAAAATAGATATATTTCTATTGATTTATAAAAATGAGGATTAAAACCATCGGTTTTACCAAGCCCTCCTCAGCCTTCCAATATCTCTATCTCTCGACGTGGTGATGTCTTGATCAAAAAGTTATCAATGACCCTCTTTGACTTTCGACCTTCACACTACAACAATAATGCTTTACTTCACAATTATTCAAAAATTTGACAATCCTTTGACCTTGAACTAAGAGCCTTCAGCTCTATTTTATAGGAGATCGAGAGAGAAATCATTGCCTTTCTCCTTCCACCAGTTCTAAATAGAAAAAACCAAGATTTTTCCTCAAATTCCCATGTTTTTTCCTTCCTTGAGAGTTCATTTATTTTTGGCAAGGTCCAATAACGGACTAATGCTTTGCAATTTCCTTTTTGTACTGAATCTCTTATGAGAAAAAGCTGGAAATTCAAATCATTCTCTGTGGGTTTTTCCTATTTCAAACTCAAAACATGGGTAATGCTACCCTCTAATCTAAACAACGTGTTTCCCTAGCCACTAATGTGGCCTATTCATTTATCAGGTGCATTATAACACTCTTGTGTTGTTATAGGGGTGTGTTGCCTTGGTAGAAGTAGGTTTATTTTAGGTCTTTGTATTCCTTCCATATTTATCTTCTCCTCTGAGCTGATGAGGAGGTTTTTTGACCTATAATATTCCATGGATGAGTCCTCCCATGAGAATCTCCTCATAAAGGTCTGGAAAATGAAGGTATGTATACTCCCCTTGGAACACTCCATCAATAGAAACATACTTCCAAGTGAAAATGTTGTTGGCCTTAGTGTTAGGGCTCTTGAAACTTCCTGACTCCATTCTTTGACATGCCATATGCCAAAGTAATCCACCATCATGCTACTATGTGTGGCAGTCTCCTTCCCATTTGGAGGTACCTCCTTATCCTCCAATGTTGAAGGGTAGCCTCTTCGCACTTTAATTGTGCCATCCATTTCTCCTAAAATATCATGCCAAGTATGGGAGAAATTATGCCCGTACTCTCCCAAGAGTATCCAAAGAAACAATAATTCTTGTTTCCCCTTCACACCTCCATCATACAATTCATGGGGTGAGAATATGATGATTGATATGAAGAATGCCATATCAACAAAATGCACCCAAACTCCTTGCTACCATATGATGCAAGTGCCAAGCCAAGTTTCACCCACCAACATACCCTTAAAAGAAGGATATGTCACATGATGGCCAAACTCTCTCAAGAGTAGCCAACATAGCCATGCCTCACCATGTGTCATAGATATGTATGTGACTCACCAACCTCTTGCTTACCATCCAAATGTGGGTGTCTCCTACCATGCTCCATCTTGGTATTCCTGCAATGGAGAACATGATCCTCCCATATTATATTTCTACCCTTGCATTCCATGGGATGTTGAAATGCAACCCCTTGGAGATCTCCCAGTGAAGACCCCTCACCAATGACCATATTGAATTCATAAGGATCCAAGTATGCTGAAGGAAAAATATCCTCATAGAGTTGTACAATGGTCATCCAGAAATATCCATCACAATGCTGAAAGATAAGATGTCTCTCACCAATCATCTGCTCATCCATTGTCACACAAGTGTAATGGTCATTAGAATTCTCTAATAATATTTGGGCCCCCAACTCATCACTACTGCTCAATGAAAACTTTTTTGATCTCCATAATGGTGTTTTTTTTGTCTCATGCTCATGCTCAATGCTAAACATATAGTTCTGCATTGGATTATTTAAGACAATTCTCATCCTATCCTCCATAAATCCACACCCCAACCCCAAGAGTTCTGTGCATCTCAATAATGAATAATCAGGATGATTTTTTACCCTTTCCTTGAACAACTCAAGGTTGCATAGCACAGTGAAAGTTTGATACTCCAAATCAACAGTATGCTTTGACCCTTGGTCATGCAATGGCATATTCCCACAACCCTCCATAAGATGTGCTAAAGTAATAGAAAGTGGAAACATATGCATACATTGGTAAAGCTTGGAAACATATTGTACTACTACAAGGTTTCCTTCCCCTAGTGTTATGGTTTCCCCAACTACTGATGATGATGGATACTCTTCCATAGTTGTATAAGCACTGGTAAAAGTCTCCTCAAGTGGTGGTGAAGGCCTCTTCACCTCTAATTTGTTCTTGTCAAATTTCTTGATCAACCTTTCAGTAAAATCTACAAATGCAGTCACTCTTGCATGACACAAATGGCTAAACCACCAATGTTTGATTCACCCTCAAGGTGCAACACTGCAATCTAAACAACTTCTCTTTCTATCACTGGATGTAGTAGGAAGGATGCATCAAACTTCATCCCCTGAGCCCTTGTTGTACATGCAGATGACCCATCAAAAGTAGACAATAGAAATATATTTCCCTTTGTTTTCCTATTGTTGCAAGGTCTCCTTTATTATTCAAGCTAAATGAACTTTGGGAGATTTAGAATCTCCTTGAAAGCTCTAGGTTGAGACTTATATTCTGCCAGGTACCCACATAGGATCTCATGTTCCAAGTGCCTTCCATCTCCATGCCTCTTTCCTTCTTCCTCAAATGAGAAGGGAATAGTGTATTGCATTCGAGTTCTATGCAACACCGGTTCTCTCTTCTGATGATAGGAAGTACATGGGCCTTCCTCTTCTTGAAACCCTCTATAGGTCTCATTGTATCTCTACTCTTTCATCTAGTTAACCTCCTTGGAGAGGTTCTTCATAGATATGAAAAGTGATGAGACAAAGCTCATTCCTTCCATAATTTTATATCTCTTCCTTCTTCTGTTCTTCTTCTTATAGAATATTGGCTGAAAATCATAGGCTGAGCAAAGATCATGCTCTGATACCACTGTAATATTTCCAAATGGGGAAATCAGCAATACATGCACTAAAAACACATTTTTTAGAAAAGTATGTTATAAAAGTTAAATACAACCCATGGAAAAATTATATTAGACATTATAACAACCAAATACAAATGGATATCTGAAAGAAATCATTATAGATGAGTTAAACAAGCCTCCCATGCCTAGAATAGCCCAAAAATACTGCAAACCCATGACTACAGCAACACAGAAATACTGCCGCAAGTGATAGTGCAGTCTAATGAGGGTTTATACTAAAAAAATACAGAGACAAATAGATCTGCTGATATATTAATCAATAGTGCTAAAAAAATGAGATCTAGTCTCTTTTACACAAATCCAAGAGAACTCGGGAAGGGTTTCGAGAAATACACCCAAATACAGATGGTGATCTATAGCCCTAGGACTGAAGAACGACTGCAAACTAAAGCTCATGATATAGGAGGCTGAAATAATATCAATATGATGTAGATCTCCTCAAAGGTCTCCTCCAATGAAAAGTTGAACCCTTCAACCATAGGAAAACACTCTAAAAGAGCCACTAGATCCTTCCCTGAAGCTACCCTCCAAAATAATGCAATTCTAGATTGAAAATGCACTTTAAATGATGGAAATAGGTGGGCCTAATACCAAATATCTGAAATGTGCTCAGAATCCCTCCTTTTTGATCTCCCAAGAGAAGGAATTCTTCCTCCTATGAAAAACTAGCTATAAAGTGGGTTTCTCAACCCTCCACTGCAACACCCTCTAACAAAACACAATATTCTACAGAAATTGCTTTGTAGCTAAAGACTAAATCTTGGATAGAATGCCAAATATGTGGAATGATAGATCAGTACTCTCCCAGGAGGCCTCTCAAGGAAAGAGGTGGGATTCCTGACCAGGAACACCCTGTGCTAAACAACACCAACAATATTAGCTAAACAGCTGAAGGGAGAAAAAGTCTAAACAGAAATTTCAAAATCATAATCATAAGATAACCCCACATGACTACCATCCTCTTCTTTATAAAAAATGTGAGCCTTCTCACCTTGGGTCCCACTCATTAGGGTTTCCATCATCAAATAATTAATCTCCCTCCAAAACTACGTTGTCCCATCATTAATGCCACTCCTCCATAACAACGCTCTTTGATTTAGTCAAAGTTGACTTATTCAACCTGCTCCAGCCCCTTTTCACACATAAGGGTCTTCAATCCAGCTTTTATACAACTATCTAAACTAATTCACATTCATACTGGTTGTCTCTATTGATAAATCACTCCCTCCATCCTTCTTTGTTGAATTCGTCAAACTTGACCTTGTCGGCATGCATTAGCCCCTGTTCACACATGAGGGTACTTTGTCTAGCTATGAATATGATCCCTTTTCACATTAAGAGGTATTTTATGCCTACTAAAGATATTTATGTATCTCCTTACCCATTTATTCTTCTAACAACATGTCAGTAGAAAAATTAATATTCCAATTAGCTACATTCTAATTTAGGAATATTACTGGTGGCCACCCGAGTCCTTGTCGATCATCGTTATTTACAATTCTACCATTTTTGAAAAGGCACGGGGTTTGGAAATATCTTCCTGTTTGTTTGCTTGAGGTTTCCCTTGTGAGGTGGTGGGAGCCACCTTCTCTTTCTTTTCTGTTATATGCATATATGTTTTTTCCCCTTCCCTTCCTCTTTTCAGCCCCCAGCAGTGTCACGGAGAAAGGGGGGAACTGTTGTGGTTTGTTCTTCGAGAACGATTAGGGTTGGCCACCCTAATCCTTTTCGATCACACTTCCTTTGAGTTCCCCCATTCTTGCAAAGGCATCAAGTCTGGGGGGCTTGTTTGAGGCTTCCCTTTAATGAGTGGGTTATGGAGTGCAGTTGTCTTGAGGGGGAAGGGGGCTTGTTGCTTGTTGCGATGCATTGTACGTTGGGTTGGATTTTAGCCATTTCTCATGGGGGTGCGATTTTTTGGTAACATATGGAAACGAATCTCGGCAATGGATATCTCAGCTCTTGTTACAATGAAGAATGTAGAGAAATACGATACTTAGTGTGAATTACATAATTTCATGAATCATCAAGTTTTTTAACGCAATTTGCACCCGAGGCTTTGGTCGAGGGCACGTTGTCTGGGCATCGCATCCAAATAAAACATGTTCCTTGCAATATTTTAAGAAGCAGTGGATGTGGTCATCTATGCCCAATGTGGCACATTTGGCTGAAATGTGCCAGACGATGTTTTGTGGCGTGCGTCGGTAAGCAATGATCTTCTCCCCTTTGTTGGGTAGTCAGTGTTAGCTGATGCAGGCTTTGTGTGTCATCCTTGGAACTTGATTTTCTCTCTCTTGTCCTCCCATTAGGTAGGGTGAATTTAGCTCCAACTTTCAACCTCAACTCAGGCAAGAACACCCGTTGAGTTTAAGCATATAATTAAGTGGAGGAAAAGAAAATTACAAGGATTCCCCTAGTAGCGCCAAGCGAACTCGGAAGAGCCCAACATGAAAATCGAGTGGCAGCTTTGCCTAAATTTTATTCTATAGAAGTTTCCTCAGTGTCGGACCTGAGCCAAGTCCCTTGGAAGGGGGTGTTTGAGAGGGTGACAACCCCATTAGGCCAGGACCGTACCGTATCACGAGGCATTGTCGGCGAGTTGGGTTGTTTGGGAATGTAGCCCTAATTGTGTTGTAAATTCCCTCCAAGGCTAAATACAGGCGAGAGAATGATAACAAACAAATACCGCAAGGGAAAGATGAAAATGACTTTGAAAAGAGAGTTAAAGAGTGCTTGAAATTGTCGAGAGGGAAGTGGATAGAGGTTGTCGATGTGTCTCAGTCAGATGTGGAATGACTCAGGATGGTCCGCCGCTTGACTTGAGGTGAAAACCAACAAGGGTTGCTACATTGTCATAAGCGCAAGTGGAGTACTACCTGTCAGTTTTCCATTGCAGTGGTCAAGGTACGAAGTGAATGCCCTTTTGGTGGGTCGTGTGCACATCCACACTCATGGTGCTGGTTGGCAGGCTTTCCATTCAACCCATCTTGAAACACGGACCAATGAGTCTAACATGTGTGCGAGTTGGCGGGTTTGAAAACCTGCAAGGCGCAAGGAAGCTAATAGGCAAGATCCCCTCTCTGCGTGGGGTGCATTGTTGACCGACCTTGAGTTTATGCAAAGGGTTTGAGTGTGATCACACCTATTGCAATCCAAAATATGGTAAACTATGCCTAAGCGTAGAGAAGCCAGAGGAAAATTTGGTGCAGGATCATAGCGATATTGACCTGAAAATCGTTCTTCTGACTTGGGTATAGGGGCGAAAGACTAATAAAACCATCTAGTACCTGGTTTCCTCCAAAGGCTCCCCCGATATAGTTATAGCTCATGCACAAGTTTTATCAGGTAAAAAAAATTATTAAAGGCATAGGGGGCATAATTCCCTTGACCTATTCTCAAACTTTAAATAGGTAAGAGGGTTTGGCTACTCCATTGAGTTGTGCCATGGAAAAAAGTGCTCCAAGTGGGCCATTTTTTGTAATTAGAACTGGCGATGTGGGATGAACCGAAAGTTGACTTACGGTGTCAAATTGTGTGCTAACCTAGATCCCAAAAAGGGTTTTGGTTGATTAAGATAGCAAGACAGTGGTCATGGAAGCCGAAATCCACTGAGTGTGTAACAACTGACCTACCGAATAAACTAGCCCTAAAAATGGATGGCGTAGAACAACACTTGGACATGGGTTAGTTGATCCTAAGAGATGGGGAAGCCTTATATCTAGGGTGCACCCTGTACAAGAATCTAAAGGGAATCAATTTAATATTCCTGAACCAAGACATGGCATCGAGTGGTAAGGTTAGGAAATCTAGAGACGTCGTCGAGGGCCTTGGAAAGAGTTCTATTTTCTTTTTAACATCTTTCCCACCATGGAATCGGTTCACCGAGAGATAGGGTGTAGCATCTAGAATATCACCGCACGTCTTTTGGTGTCCAGTGCGCCCTCAAGGGCCCTTGAAAATCTAGAGAACCAAGTACCATTCATGCCTGTTCATACTCATAATCGCATCAGGTATTCAAGGTGAACAACCTATGACCAATAGAACAATTTAGGTAAGGGAAGCCAGAAAAACGAATCCGTAACTTCGGGAAAAGGATTGGATCTGAGGGTCAGACCTGGGGGTCTATGCCCTCAACTCATGGGCTATCAGCAGTCTACCCAAGCTACTCTCGTGGCGAGGGTAGGTAGTCACGTGTCGATTGGGCTAAACGTGTAGAATGCCCCCTCGCGAGGGCTTTTCCCTAGGCGGTGAAAAGTCGACTCATAACTAGTATGGACAAGGGGAATCTGATTATTTAATTAATGAAAATCATTGCGGTGGTCCCTACGGATGCTGATGCAATGTGATTTTTTCCCAATGCTCTAAATGTCAAAGTGAAGAAATTCGACCAAGCGTGGGTAAACGGCAGGAGTAAATATGACTCTCTTAAGGTAACCAAATGCCTTGTCATCTAATTAGTGATGGGCATGAATATATTAATGAGATTCCCACTGTTCCTATCTACTATCTAGTGAAACCATAGCCAAGGGAACGGGCTTGGCAGAATCAGTAGGGAAAGAAGACCCTGTTGATTTTCACTCTAGTCTGACTTTGTGAAATGACTTGAGAGGTGTAGAATAAGTGGGAGTCATTTTCAGTGCAAGTGAAATACCATTGTTTTTAACATTATTTTTCTTATTCAGTGGAGCAAATATGGGGAACTGCCCTGGTTTTTGGCCTAAAGGCACATTTCGACGGGTCAATCTGGGTGAAATACATTGTCAGGTGGGGACTTTGGTTGGGGTGGCACATCTGTTAAAAGATAACGCAGGTATCCTAATATGAGATCAACGAGAACATAAATATCATTTGGAAAAAAAGGGTAAAATTTCATTTGATTTTGATTTTCAGTATGAATAAAAACCATGAAAGCATGGCCTATTGATCCTTTAGAAATTTAGAATTTGAAGCTAGAGGTGTTAGAAAAGTTACCACAGGGCTAACTTTCTTGTGGCAGCCAAGTATTCAGAGTGACATTGATTTTTGATCCTTCCATCTCAGTTCTTCGTATCATTGTAAAGCATAATTCACCAAGTGTTGGATTGTTCACCTACCAATAGGGAATGTCAGTTGGGTTTAGACCGTCATGGGATAGGCTATTTTTACCCTACTGATGAACCACGGCATAATAGTAATTTAACTTAGTACGAGAGAAACCGTTGATTCACATAATTGGTCATCGCGCTTGGTTAAAAATCCATTGGCGCAAAGCTACCATGTGTTGGATTATGACTGAACACCTCTAAGTCAGAATACATGCTAGAAGTGGTGCATGTCACTCTTTGAATGTATCCCGACCCACAGTATGGGCTTCTATTTGTCACCCCCAAGGGCCCATGTCATTTGAAAACCACGATCGTGAACCATCTTGATCGGGGCAGCTTTGAAGTTCAATTTCAAATGGTCGTTGAGAAGAATCCTTTGCAGATGACTTAAATATGTGATGAGGTATGTAAGTGGTAGAGTGGCCTTGATACCACAATCCAATGAGATTCAGCCATTGGTCACCTTGATTCAGAGCTTCACTCTTGTCACTTTATTCAAAATTTAGACAACTATCGCCATAGCACTCCCCCCTCATCTTTCATTCAAACATAGTTTCTTTTCTTCGCATCTCAAAAAAGAATTTATTTCTTGGGGGCGAGAAATTTGGGGTTTCTATGCCACAACTATGAGAGAGATCACCAGTTTGTGGAGCTTATGTTTGGTGGTTACATGTCGCAGCATGGTCAAAAGCTCTGCCACCCAAGTCTGTGGAACATGGTGGGTGTGCCTCCATTTCACGGCACGATGTAAAACCAGCCCAAACCTGCAGAAATTGGGGTTTCCATGTCCTCCCATGCCCCCAAGGAAAACACGCTGGGAAAATTGGGTTTCCATTTCGTGTCACGAGAAATACTATTGCCGAAGTCTGGGGAACATGGGGATTGGGGATTCAATTACATGGAACAGGGCAGTGGCTTGTGCCCAAGCCTGAGAGACTTGGGGTTTCCATTCCATGGCACAACGGAAAATTTCCCAAGTTTTGGAAGCCTAGGGTTCCCATGTCCTGCCAAAATGGAAACCGCAACCCTATCATGGGGTACTTGGGGGTTCCATGCCCCATCATGATAGAAAACGTTGACCAAATATGCATAACTTCAGGTTTCCATTTCACGCCATGACTAAAATTGCTACCCAAGTATGGAGAACTTCTAGTTTCCATGTCATGGCACAACAAAAACCACAGCCCGGGTCTACGGAGCTAGGGGGTTCCCATTTTTGGTGGAACAACAGAAACTACTCAATTCCAGGAAAATCATGGATTTTCACATCCCACCATGACAAAGACCATCACCTTGGTGTGGCAAAATCAGGTTTCCATGTCGCAGTATGATGGATGACCTCCCAAGTCTATAGAAATTTGGGGATTATATTTTGTGGCACGAGGGAAACAACCTAATTCTATGAACCTTATTTCCATCTCCCACCTCGATGAAAATTGTAGCCTTAGTGTGGGGAAATTGGGTTTCCATGTCATCGCACATACGAAATTTCCCAAGTTTATGGAACTCATTGTTTCTATTGCACGGCACAATGAATAACCTCCCAAGTCTGGGAAACTTAGGGCCTCCATTTCACGGTGCAATGGAAACCACTTCTCTAGTATGTCTCTAGAACTTGGAGTTTTCATGACTCGTCGTGATGGAAGCCATCCAAGTGCGGGGAAGGTTGGGTTTCCTCGTGCCACCATAATGACAGTCGCCCAACTCCGTGAAATCTAAGGTTTGCATGTCCCTGCTAAATGGACACCGCCCAATTATACGTCCGTCATGACGAAAAATGCCCCTGTAAGAACCACGAGCTAAGGATCATGACTGAGAGTGTTGGAATCATTCGGTGGACATGCGATGAATGATGGTCGATGAAGCGACGAAAAATACGAAGAAAATTTGGATGGGCGCACCGACGGATGAAAAAAACATTAAGCTATTATGTGATGTTATCATGGTGACCGTGCAACGTTTAGGAGTGATGTTCATAAACTCATCCAAAAATGGCTAACTGTTGGCTTGGAGGGTTATAGGCTTGTCATAGTGGCAAGCCGATGTTAATGGGGAAACATCACATCGTAACCGAGGCTTTGTGGGCATTTAGTGGGTCATCCTTATATGGGTCAAGCCCCACCCATGGAAGTAATGTGTGGGAAAACACACATTACAAAGGAGGACGTGCAATGGATGATAAAGGAAATCAAGAAGGACATCAACATCTTGTTGATTCCACCATTGGCAAGCTAAGGCATGAACTAGAGAGAAGGTCAAGGGTGGAGGGAAAATCCACAGGAAGGAAATGAAGTCTAGGTTGAGTCGAGTAAAAAATGAATTCATCATTGACCCGCAGGTCGAGTGGGGCTCCTTCCACAAGGGGCATGTAGTGCAGTGCCAAGGGCATAGTTGAGTTGGGTTCCTTCCGCAAGACACGTGCAACACAGTGTTCAGGGCGGGTGTGTTCAGGTTGAGTCAGGTTCGTGCAGCACGCCTACATTTAGGATGCGTGGAACAATGCTTGAAAGCACATAGGTCATTAAGCAGGGCCCGGTTGGGTTGAACGCAACCTGAACATGTTTAGGAAATGCATGCGAACTGTGATCATGGTGACCTATGTAGAGAAACACATTCAGGGTGTCGAGGGCATCTGTGACCCATGTGACCCACTTGAGCCAAAATTCGTGTAGAATTCAGAAACATGTTCTGAAATGGAATTATGGGGTTCCTTTGGATTGTTTTCATAGTTGGGAAGTTGTTCATGCTAGACCAAGGTAAAATAACTTTTGAAAAGAAGCATAAATGGTTTATGTAGGCTTCGTTGTATAATTATTGCATATTGTACATATTTATTGAAACATAATATCAGGCAGACTTATTAACCGAAGTTTCCCCTCCCTTGAATTTATGGGCGTTCATGTGGTTTGATATTCATGTATATTTTTGTTTTATTTCCACACAATAACACTTTAGAAGGCTAATTAAGCAATTTTTGAGTTAGACGTAGTCTACTTATTGAGTATTTGAAAAGAGAAAAATAAGGTAGTGCCGCACCCATCTATACAATGGTTGGGAGACTACCACAGTTATAGGGGCGTGACAGTTGGTATCAGAGCTACCTTTTCATGGATTTTTGATTATTAAGAAGGGATACAACTGGAGTGTTGCAGGTGGTATTAAAGCTTTATGGATGAGTTTTTTTCATTGGAAATTAACTTCAAAGAAATTAAAGAGAAGTTGAAGGAAGTGGCAAAGGAGTTTGATGAGACGAGTCAGACCATTGATACATTGTGCAAGAGGAGGACATATTACATGAAAAAATATGAAATCTTTCAACTTATGAAGAAATTAAAAATTCTTCGAGTAGAAATGGACAAAGTGAAAGAAAATTGAAGTTACGCGATAAGATTCTCAAACTTAGAGACCTTGGAAAGATGAAGAATGGTGGCATGAATCCCACTATAGCCGAACCAATGGATGTTGTATATGTGATTGAAGTCAAGGAAGAGCTTGATGAACAAGCTGGACCAGGACCAAGTACATTAAAATCATTGATGGTGGATGATTCTCACAAGGATGTTGTAGATGTGGTAGAATTCAAGGATGAACTTGAAGAACATATTGGACCAGGGCCAAGCACATTGCAAGCATCAGTGATGGTTGATTCTCAGGAGGATGTTGAGGATGTGGATACGATCAAAGAAGAACTTGTGGAACAAGTTAACCTAGACAAATCACATTGCAAGAATTGGGGGATGAACCACATGAAAATTTTGCTGAAGTGACAATGACTGAGGAGGAACTTGATGAGCAGGTAGTACTAGGATCGGAAGCATTACAGACATTAATGAGGATGGAGGAAAATCGCTTAGAGATTCTTCATGAAGATATGACTTGTGTTTCAATTGAGCATTTGGGAGATGGACCATATATAGGGATGAGCAAGAAGATGAATTCTTTGTCAATACCATGGAGGACCTTTCCTTAGATGACTATGATGGAACCTTGTACATTGGAGAAGCAAGGAGTATTTCTTGTTGCAAACCTTGATAGAGAAATTTGTGACCTCTCTTTAGTAGGTTAAAATGCCCTTGAAAAGGGTGGAACTTGATGATATTTGATATATATATCGGCCATGTTTAGCCACATGAAAATTGGCTAGGTGCTTGACATGACTCTCTAACTGCCTTGGTGGTAGGGAACATTGTTTGGGTAGACTTCTTCACGGCTTACAACCAACAAGGAACTCTTGGTGCACCTTTAGTGGGGGAGAAGCCTTGAAGGAATTGCTCGTGATGATGATGGTAGAAGTGACTGGTGCACTTAACCTATACATTATACACATGATCATGACTAGAGTTGAGATGAGTCTACTCTTGATGGAGACATGGGCAGCTAGAGCCATGTACATTGACATGAGGGCATGATAGGACATTATGTGGAGACATTATGCAAGTGTAGTTACTAGGTGCTACTTATGAGAATCATGGAGGAGTGTCAAGAAGGATGTTGAGAATGATTGATTGTTGGTGCTACATGGATATCTTTTATAGATATTTTGATTGATGTTGTTCACTTTGAGAAACAAGACATTGGTTGGGTGAGCAGCCTATGAGCACATTCATATGACTTGTAGGGTGATAACAACTTGTGGTGGCACTCATGGTCAATACAAGTATGCTTGCCAATGCTTTGGATAGGATGATGCATGGGAGTTCATGATGGAGTTTCCTTCATTGAGGCTTCATACTACAATGATCTTGCAGTATCTGGTTCACTGAGGAGCGGAGATCAAGATTGGTCTTGATTTTGATGTACTATGGGATGCATGCCTTTGAGAACATTTATGGGGTGTGTTTGTGAGGATTCAATTGTTGGAGATGATCAACATGACACTTTGCAGCTTGATGGAGATGCAAAAATGAGATGCCTTGGTGGTATACACTTGGGCATGTGTTGTGCCTTCTTGACTTAACTTTGGTACCAATGTTGGATGCATAATGCAGATGGGGTGAACATAGATTCATGGACCTAAACATGGAACATTGTTGAGAGGATTTTCTTGAGTTGATTGAGTAGGAAATTTCACAAGTGGATGATGCCTAATAGTTGTGACTATCTTTTGAACAACACATGGATATTGGCATCATGGGAAGCACATTTTAGATAGAGATGGATCGCTAGATGGACAACATGTTGCCGATGAGATGAAGGGTGCTTCATGGACCTGAACACGGCTTACTTTACACTCATATGGAACGGATTATTAATTGATTTCATGGATGTGACAAGACACAAGAGGAACAACTAATGCAGGGTATGAGGATGTGCATTCTCACGATGAGACTATATGGTTGGACTGATCACCTGACTAGCTTGATTTATGAGGGCTATAGAAGTGTGCATACTTATGTTGGATACATAGCAGGTTTTGTTACATTGAGTTGGTTGGAGTACTTGATGCAGATATTCACATGATATTGACAATACATGATGGGTTGACATGATATATGTTGTAGCAACATGTGGCCATGATCGAGAGATTGACTTCCCACAATGGTATAACACGTGGTCATTGTGATAGATGTGTTGATGATAATGGATTGAGGAGATATTTCCCTTGGATATGTTAGACATGAACCTTGATGTTTTATGAGACGATATTGTGCGATGATACATTGCGACAAAAGTTGCGATGATATTATGCGACGATGATGGTAGCACTATCGGGGATTATAGTCTTATTTTAAGTGGGGGTCTATGTATGACCCACGATTCAAGGATGATGACCGAGAGCATTGGAAGAATTTTTTGGACATGCGATGAATGATAGTCGAAAAAATGACGAAAACTTGAATAAAAGGTCTGAAAAATCCTGCCTTGACATTCTTCCCAACTTTTCATGTCTTGTTATGCAGCTTCAACCCTGACCAATGTCTTTCCCCTGCCAATGTTTCAATGAGACCAACCAATATAATGTCCTAGCTTTGATACCAATTGCAGCCATATCATTGTATTCATGATTAATTATTCAATATTCAAAAAAGTTCAACTCACCCTGAATCGAGCTCTAACGCCATCTGTCGTGAAGTGGTAGTGGTGCAAGTGCTTCACCCGTGTGAGTGCGCCCAAGGAAACATGTTCGGGTGGGTCGGGTCAGATCGTGTCATGTGAGGGAAGTCATGCCAAAAATGCTAAAAGGTGATCGTGGGTGTGCCTTGTGCACATTCAGGTGGGTTGGGTCGTGCATTTTGGGTAGTGCCGTTAGGGTGGGTCGGGTCGTGTTGTTTGAGTCACGCGCTCAGGAAATCTAGGTCATGCATTCGAGCGGGTTGGGTTGTGTCATTCACGTCATGCATTCAAGTGAGTCGAGTCATGCATACGGGCAGGTCAGTTCAGGTTGTGTGAGGGTGGTCATGTTAAGAATGCTAAGTTCTAGACACTCGTGTTTCTTGGGCATGTTCGTGCGACCCGTTTTCCATTTTCTCTCTCGTGCCTTCATTCTGGCGGGTCGGGTCTTGCCGTGGGAGGGTGCCCAAGGAAATGTGTTCAGGTCAGGTTGGGTCGTGTGAGGAAGGCCGTATAAAAAATACTAAGTTGTGACTGCCCCTGTGCCTTGTGCATGTTCGTGTGACCCCTTTACCATTTTCTCCCAAGGAAACACGTTCGAGTTAGGTCGTGCCATGTGAGGGAAACCAAGAAAACGCGTTCGGGTGGGTCGGGTTGGGTAAGGTCGTGTGAGGGTGCCCAAGGAAATGCGTTCGGGTCGGGTCATGTGAGGGCACACAAGGAAATGTGTTTGAGTGGGTGAGTTCGGGTTGTGCCATGTGAGGGCGCCCAAGGAAATGCGTTCAGGTGGATCGAGTCTGGTTGTTCATGTGAGGGCGCCCAAGGAAATACGTTCGGGCGGGTTGGGTCAGGTTGGGTTGTGTTATATGAGGGCATCCAGGGAAACACATTCGGGCAGGTTAGGTAGGGTCGGGTCAGGTTGGGTCGTGTGAGGGCACCCAAGGAAACGCGTTCCTGTTAGGTTGGGTAGGGTCGTGTGAGGGCGGCCGTATCTAAAATTCTTAGGTGTGACCACCCATGTGCTTTGTGCACATTCGTGTGACCCGTTTAGGATTTTCTCCCTTGTGCCTTGGGTTTGGTTGTGTTGTGTGAGGGCGCCCAAGAAAATTTGTTCAGGTCGGGTTAGGTCGGGTCATGTGAGGGAGGCTGTATAAAAAATTCTACGTTTTGACTACACGTGTTCCTTGTGCACATTTGTGCGACCCATTTTTCGTTTTCTCCCTTGTGCCTTCATTCAGGTGGGTTGGGTCAAGCCACGTGAGGGCACCCGTGGAAATGCGTTCAAGATGAGTCAGGTTGGGTCGGGTGATAGCGCCCAAGGAAAAGTGTTCGGGTCGGGTTGGGTCAAGTCCTATGAGGGAGTTCATATAAAAAATGCTAATTTGTTATTGCTCATATGCCTTATGCATGTTTGTACGACCTGTTTTCCATTTTCTCCTTTGTGCCTTCGTTAGGGTGGTTTGGGTCGTGCTGTGTGAGGGTGCCCAAGGAAACACATTCAAGTTGGGTTGGGTAAGGTCGTGTGAGGAGGTTGTATCAAAAATTCTTAGTTGTGACCACCCATGTATCATATGCACATTCGTGCGACCCATTTTCCGTGTGCTCCCTTGCGCCTTCATTCAGGTCGGGTCGGGTTGGGTTGGGTCGTGTGAGGGCACCCAAAGAAATGCATTCGGGTCAGGTTGAGTTGGGTCAGGTCGTGTGAGGGTGCCCAAGGAAACGTGTTTGGGTTGGGTTGGGTCGTGTGAGGGTGCCCAAGGAAATGCATTCGATCACGCCATGTGAGGGCGCCCTGTTGTAGCTCCTAGAGGCAACCCTGACTTGTGAAGGACCAGTGCTTAGGTCATCTTAAAGCCAAGAGGATATAAGGAATTTTTCCATGGTCAGTGGTGTCTGCTCAACTTAGTGTTCTTAAATTTAGGTCATAAATTGTCAACCAGGGCTAGTAAACTGTTGAAGTGAAGTGCACTATATGTGCCTAGGTATTTGTTTCTCACTATGTTGTGTTTAGTGTTTTTCCAATGTTTTTGGTTTTTTGTTTTTATTCTAAGAGGAAAAGAACTAATTTTTGGCAAAGAGAAGTTATTGGTCACACTAAAACAGAGCGAAACCTATTCTAAATTATATATGGCACTTGAGAACAGAAAATGGAATACTTTAACAAAAACAAAAACTCATAGCAAGAACTAAATAACTCATAACATGAACTTAATAACTCATAACATGAACTCAGTAACTCATAACATGAACTCAGTCCCATTCATTCATTAAAAATATGTTGGAATATCTTGAGAAAAGGATAAGTTTAATGCAATGAGGTTCTTCAAAGTAAACAATGACTTACAATATCACAAAAATCTCATCCATGGTTAGAAATTTATTGGAACACAATTGGAAAATATTATTTGTAGCATAGTAAGGAACTCTACTCTAAATTAACCTATGAGACTGAAATTAATCCATTCTGCAACTCAAATTTTCACTACTAAGCCTCATTCGAAAGTTATAAATCTTTTGGAACAATTTTCGAAAAGGCTATTTGTAAAATTATAAGAGATTGCAGAACATTCAAGGCCTTGAACTGATATCACTAATTCCTGTCCATATGATGATGTGTTGGAAGAGATTAATAACAAGAGTAGTTTGTAAATAATGAAGGCCTTGAAGTCTAATGGAAAAAAACTAGCATACAACTGACTAATAAAACTAAAAATACAATAGATAAAGCTGAAATAAAATTTGATCATTCAAAATTGAAATAAAGTGACCACAACTGTACTAGAATTCCATTATCATAACTTGAAATACAGTGAACAGAAACTGAAGTAGAGTGCCATTAATCTAACTTGAAATACAGTGAACAGAAACTGAACTAGAGTGTCATTAATCTAACTTGAAATACAGTGAACGGAAACTAAACTAGCGCGCCATTAATCTCCGGAGTATTAAAACTACACTATAATGCAACTAATCTCTAAAATATTATAGCCATATCTCGTTTAGTACTAGTGATATTTTGGTACAATTCGGAAGAACAAGTATAGCTATAACAATTGATGTAATTGAGCACAAAAACGTAAAGTTCTGAAAAAGGAAAATAATTCCTAAAATACTACAGTTATATCTCATTCAATATTAGTGATATTTTGGAATAATTTGTAAGAAAAATACTATACTGTAGCATCCAATGCAAGTGAGTATAAAACACAAAGTTCAGAAAATTGCTTAAACTAGGAATGTAACAAGGATAAAGTTACTTATCTAAACAATGTGCACAAAGCTTTTGGGTAGTAGGGGCCCTCTACCACTAGATTATCATAAAAATCTCCTCAATATTGCCTCAGATCTTGCAATAAAGTGGTGCTTCTTTCATTAAAGGAAAAGTATCTCAAAAACAGAGTATTACGGTCTTTTGAGATCTAGCAACAAAACATCAATCTAGCTAACTATCCCTTAGTCTCCCGAGTCATTCTTATAAAAGAAATACATAAATACCCTTGATAATAAATAGTAACAAGTTTCTTTTTCAATCAAAATCAAATTAGAACTCTTATGAAAGCCTCGTACTTTGCTGGAGACATCTGTAGAGTCCCTGTCCTGGTATGAATATGCTTCTTAGCTTTGATCTCTTCCACGTGCATAACCACCTATAGATTCTTGATCAGACTTCATAGAGAGAAATAAATGATGTGGGAGCATTGTGGAATTCAACAATATGATTTTTTCTCTGAAGTGACACCTGTAACCTATGAGAAAATGAAGATAGCTGCGGAATAGGCGACTAGCTACAGAATGGCTGCATTATGTAGCTGAGTCTAGTAAAAAATTACTACAACAACAAAACCATGAAAATATATAAATTTAGTCATTGTATACATTCCTAAAGTGTCTTTAACCAATCCTATTGACCATTTAAGCCTGTAATTTATAAGGGACAAAGGAAATGAAGTGAAATTTGGTGAAGGGAAAGGACATCTTTGGGGCTCAACATACCCCCACTGCAAAGTTTTTGCATGTCCTCATGCAATCAACTAATATATTATGAGACTTCTACTAGGACATCTAGGCTCCTTATTCTGCTTTGCCTAATAGTTAATAGCCTCCTAGGCTTCTTTGTGACCAACTTGAATCTCAAATTTATAAGTGCCTTGCTCAACTTTTTGGTTTTCTTCTTCAATTTCTCAATAGTCTTGTACAACTTTTCCATTTGCAGAGAGAGAGTTTTATTCATCTCACTTTTCAGCTTAACCTGATCCCTTAAAATGTCATTCTCATTCTTGATATGCCTATTGAGTACTTCTAACTCATATTTGTCTCTTCTTAGTACATCAATTGCATATTTTGGTGGGCTATGAGTTCTGTCTCTACTTTCTGAGGCTCTCTTCTCTAATTTCTCAATATAATTATAAATTTTTTTTTGAGCTGGGTCTATCTCCAGAGTTTCTTCCTCAATATCCTCTTCATATTGGTACTCAGGTGATCTAGCAGTTGGTGTCTCTTCATCCTCAATGTTTATGATTCCCATTTGTCTAATCCCTGTTTTCTTCAATATACCTCTAAGTCTGTGGCTTCGTCTTGGTTGAGATGGTCCTTCACCTCTCTCCTTGGCATACCTTCTTATCATCTTCTCCTTTTTAAGTTGTTTCCTAATTTCAGTCAATTTCTCATAAATTATCTCCTCACTTTCCTCTTGTATAGACTTACTAGTTTTAGTTTCAATAGCTTCGGAAATTTTCCTTCTCCTACTTCCTCTTGTAAGCTTGCCTTCAAATGGAGGTTCCTTGGGTTCTTCAAAGTGATTCCTCACTAGAAACGCATCCCAATTGTCTCCCACTTTTCTCAAATGATGTTCAATTAGGATTTTAACTAGGCTGTGGTGGTACAAAGTGGTTTCCAGGAATTGAACCCTCTTTTGTACATTAGAGGCCATTCTCTTCAGACCATGAAGAAGGAAAAAGGGTAAATTGATTTCTTCATCTAAGAAATGCATAATTAACCGAATATGATAAATATAGAGGGTACCAAAAATTCCATCACAAGTTATAAACTTTTGCAAAATGAGCAAGATATTCCGCCATTTATTCTTTAGTGCTGAGCTAGGAATGCCCTTCTTAAAAATGGAAACATCCATACCTGGTGTTTTGAGAATTTTCCTCCATGCCTCATTATGAAATTCCCTATTTTTGAACCACCGTTATCCTTTCCTGGGTAATTCTGCTGCTTCTGTAATAAAAACTTCTGTAATAGTGAATTTAACATCTCCCATTTCGACTTCTGCTACATTGAAGGATCGTGCAAATGTTTTAGTTACCTCTTTATGAAAACCATTGAATTTTTCCAAAAATTGTAACCACCCAGCCTGCTGTAGCATTTCTCTAATTTGTGGGTAACCCTCTAAGTACTTGGTTCCAACTGGTTCGGATCTTACTATGAGACCCATGGCTTCTCTTCTCAACCTTCAATTTACTGCTCTTCTATCCATGGTGAAAATGGCTGTTAAAGAGTTTTTTCTACCCCAAAGGTGATTTCTCTGTTTATGCAATAGGAATTAGCTATGGAAGGATGATATGAAGAGGTTATAGAATGAGTGAAATGTGGTGAGGGTGATTTACATGAATTAATGAGTTTGAGAGCCATCATGGGAGAAAATACTGCAGAAAAATTTCGTGAGAAATTCAAAATCATCACTGAATACTTCGGCTGGTGACGTGACCGAATATGTCACTTCAGTACTTTAACCGTTAAGTTTTAAATGATGATTTGAAATGGCGGAGTGGAAGGGATTTTGTCCAAAGTTTTTATGATAGTTTTAATAGGCATGATTAACACGAATAATTAAAAAACTTTTTCAATCATACATGACCTAACTATACTATAACTTTCATATTCTGTCAACATAATAATTTTACAACTTTACCTTTGCCTTTCCTTTAATTTTTTTGTGGTTTTGATATACTTTGTCCTCCTTTGAAAATCATTGATTCTTCAGTTTTCATAACTCCTTTGATTTTGCTTCTTGTCATAGGTGTGCAGGATCAATTTGCTGCTGATCAAATGATTACTGGATAGTTTCCTTCTGGATATCTAGCTGCAGAATGTCTAGCTGGCTGCAAAATGTCTGACTGGCTATAGAATGTACCTGTAGGAAATTTGAAACATGCAATGAAATGTTTTATGAAATGGATCATGAAATATAGTGAAATGGATCAGGAGTGAAGTGAAATGTAATGGAATGAAATGAATCACAATTGTGAAATGGAATGAAACATAAAAAGTGGTTTGCAACTCATGATTTGTAACATTCAATCTGCAGAAAGAGATCAAATTTAGAAATCTGAGATGGAAATGAAATGGACCTTGGAATGGAGTGAATGGAGTATGGATGAATGGAATTAATGAAATATGAATGAATGGAGTAAATGAAATATGAATGAAGTGAGACATGATCGAGTGAAACTTATGATTTTGTAATGACTTCTTGCAGAAAAAAAAAACAAATTTGAAAAGCTAAAGTGTCAGAAGGACTCTGATTTTCACTTTATCTTTTCTGTATAAACATGCTAATCAGTGATTAGTTTTCATGCTTATACTTTTTTTTTATGCTTTTGAATTTAGAAAATTCAACTAAGTTGATGAAGAAGAAAAATTCTTCTTCATTAACTTCACATCACTGTTTTCCTGGAATATCTTGACAAATTCTTCTCTTGAAAGTGGCTTATGACACAGCTTCAATCTATGACCATTTACAAGAAAAGTGACCTTCTCTTCATCTATTGTCCTGATTTTTATTTCTCCATTGTCAAAAATTCTTATAATTTCATATGGCCCAAGCCAATGTGTTTGGAATTTACCTTGAAAATCCTTGAACTTTGAATCAAACAAGAGAGCCCAGTCACCTTCTTTGAACTTCCTTTCCTTGATGTACTTATCATGCCATATAGTCCTTTGCTATTGGAATATACTTGTTTTCTGAACTGCATCTTGTCTGATCTCATCCAATTCATTAATCTGCTCCAATCTATTCTTTTGTGTCTCTGTTAGATCAAGTCCTAGTGAACTACCATTTGAAAGTTTGAATCTGAAACTCTATGGGAAACAAAACTTGTTTTCCATAAACAAGTTCATAACGAGTATGGCCTGTTTTGCTTCTCCATGTATTTCTATAGGCACACAAAGCTTTAGGAAGCCTGTCTGCCCAATCTCTTCTATGTAAATGGAGAGTCTTTGTTAGGATCCCTTCAATGACTTTATTGGTAGATTCCACTTGACCATTTTCTTGTGGATGATAGGGAGTATATTTTTTGTGTTTGATTTTTGTACCTCTCCATCATTTTTT
The DNA here is from genome assembly GCA_034641835.2 of Pinus albicaulis. Classification (NCBI taxonomy): domain Eukaryota; kingdom Viridiplantae; phylum Streptophyta; class Pinopsida; order Pinales; family Pinaceae; genus Pinus; species Pinus albicaulis. The sequence goes on along the minus strand of JAXQQM020077214.1, from coordinate 78,891 downwards.
CCACTATCTTTGATGTAAATTGAGCTCCTTGATCTGTAAAAATTTCCCTTGGGACACTCAAACGAGTAAAAATATCCTCAAAAAGAAAATTAACTACAGATGCTTCAGTAGCAGAAAGTAATGGCTTGACCTCTACCCATTTGGTAACATAATCAGTGCAAACTAATATATATTTCTTTTTCCTTGATGGAGGACTAATAGGTCCTACAAAATCTAAAGCCCATTTTTCAAAAGGTTCAATATGTACCTGAGGCTACAATGGCATCTCACCTGAAGGAGAAAGTTTCCCTACCCTTTGGCAACTGTCACACCTTTTGACATACTCTTTAGCATATTTAAAAAGGGATGGCCAATAATATCCTAAATGAAGGATTTTATAAGTTGTCCTTTTATCAGCAAACTGTCCGCCACAAGGTTCATCATGATATGCCTTGAGGATCTCAGACATCTCATCTTCCCGAACACATCTCCTAATGATAAAATCTGGACCTGTTTTGTATAACTCATTAGAAACCCATGAATATTTTTCACTGTCATAAATTATCTTTCTTTTGTCTCTTGCATTCATTATTGAATGAAATTTCCCTGAAACTAAATAATTAGCAATGTCAGCAAACCAAGTAGTTTGAGTAGAAATTGCAAAAATATATTCATCAGGGAATTAATCTTCAACTGCGGTATTGTCTTTGATGTTTTGGAGTCTAGATAGGAAATCAACTACTGTGTTTTGTTTTCCAGGCCTATCTATAATGGTAATGTTGAATTCTTGTAAAAGCAATAACCATCTTATGACTCTGCCATTAGTGATTGATTTATTCATTAGATATCTAATTGCAGAGTGATCTATGTGAACAAAAGTTTCATATTGTGTTATATAATGTCTGAAATTTTTTATGGCATGAACAATAGCTAAAAAATATTTTTCAGTTACAGTATAATTTAACTCTGAAGGAGTCAAATTTTTACTTGTATAATATATGGCATAAGGAATCAGGTCTTTTTGTCCCAATACTGCTCCTAGAGCTGTATCTGAGGCATCTGTTGAAATATGAAAAGGTAACTTCCAGTTAGGGCCCCTTAAAATAGGTGCCTCAGAGATTTTTGTTTTCAGGGTCTCAAAGGCTCACTGGCAATCAGGATTCCACTTGAATTCATAGTTCTTGGTAAGTAATTTGAAAAGTGGAGATGTTATCTTGGTGGAGTTTTTTATAAACCTTCGATAATATCCTGTAAATACGATAAAACTCCTAACATCTTTTTGACAACTTGGAATAGATATGTTAGAGATGACTTTAAATTTTGACTCATCAACTCTAATCCCATCCCCTGAAATGTGATGCCCTAAAACAATACCTTCAGTAAACATCATGAAACATTTTTCATGACTAAGTGAAAGGTTTGCTTCTTGACATCTTTTTAAGACTTTTTCCAAGTTTTCTAAAGCTTCTTCAAATGTATTTCCGTAGACTGTGAAATCATCCATGTATACCTCTACACAATCATGTATTAGATCTGAAAAAATTCCTAATACCGCCCTTTGGAATGTTGCAGGTGCATTGCACAATCCAAATGGCAATACTTGGTAAGCATAGGTACCCCAAGGACAGGTAAATGTGGTTTTGTCTTGATCTTCAAGTGCTACTTGGATTTGGTTGTAACCACTAAACCCATCTAGGAATGAGAAATACTTTTTGCCAGCTAATGTATCTAACACTTGATCTATGAAAGGTAGGGCAAAATGATCTTTAAGAGTAGCTTTGTTTAATTATTGGTAGTCAATACATACCCTCCATTTACCATTTTTATTTGGCACAATTACCAAAGGAGAAACCCACTGACTATCTGAAATAGGATAGACAAAGTTGACATTCAACAATTTCTGCAACTCTTCTTTAACAATCTCCCTAAGATTTGGATTCATCCATCTTTGAGGTTGTCTGATTGGTTTACAATTTTCCTCTATGTAGATGTGATGTGTGCAAGTCTTGGGGCTTATCCCTTTCATATCAGTGTACTCCCATGCATATGAGAAGAATGTCTCGTAATATCTTGACTAGACTCGCTTTGTTGAGATTTCTCTAGGTTCTTGTTTATGTTTAAAGTTTTCCAGAAATATCTCACTCTCAATTGTAGAGCCAAATTTATCCATGGGAATAGAGAGACATCCTCACCATAGATGATAAAAACTCAATGTTGGATTTTTCTTGAAATTGTTCATGTTTGTATTCCGAAGAGGATTCAAAGTTTTCTAAGGTATTCGTAACTGCCATCTTCACTAATTTCTCTAAATTGTGAAGAGAGGTTGTAAGTCTTCTTCATCCTCTAGCTTCATCCATCGAGTATCCAATTCTGTAATTGTTTTTGCTGGAGGATACAAGGTAAATTTCTTGGTTGAACTACCATCAGATATGTACATATCACCGGATCTACAACTAATGAAAGTGTCAGCTGTAGCTAACCAAGGTATTCCTAATATAATAGGATGCCCTCCTAGATTATTCTTAGGAGTTAGGATCATAAAATCCACAGGATACTTCCAAGAATCTAGGGACACTAGAATGTCTTCTATTACCCCATCAGGTTTGATCACAGATCTGTCTGCTAATTGTAATAATGTGGGTGCAAAAAGAAGATTAGGAAGTTTTAGTTTATCCATGATTTGTCTACTCATGATATTGATTGCTGCTCCTAAATCAATAAATGTGTTTTGAATTTCAGTTCCATTTATGTGTATTTTAACAACTAGATTTCCTGGGTCTGGATACTTTGGAATAGCAATCTTACCTATCATGATATCTGCTATTTTTCCTGCCAGTTTAATTTTCTTTATCTCTCTTATTATTTTTCTTGTTTTCTTCATGCTCAAATCCTTTATTGTCTTTACTAAGATTGGACTTTCCTTGACAGCTTGCAATAATGGGATCTTAATACAAAAATTTCTCAACTCATCCAGGAAATCATAATTAGGCACCATAATTTGTTTTTCTACACCCCTATCAATTTTTAATCTTTCTGGAAAGGGAGTTGTAGAAGTGTATGTTGATGGCTGCTCTAATATAGGAGTTGAAATTATTGGTTCTTTTTGTTTTTATTTTTCAATGTTTGGGTCTTGGAAATATGTGTTCTCTTCAAGACTTTTATTTATCCATAGAGAATCTTCCTCAGAATTTTCTTGCTCTTGTATGATTACAAAAGGTTTCCTCTTTTCAAGTATTCTTCCAGACCTAAGTTGAACATCACTAAGGTCTAAAGGAGTGATCAAATAAGTTGAAAATTGTTGGCCTTCTATCATGTATGTGTTTTGAGGATTTTTATTGTTTGGGTTTGGTATAGGTTGGGCAGGAAACTGATTTTTTTTCTGAGGAAATGGTAATGGAAGTGGTTGATTGTGATCTTGTGGATTTTGAGGATTTTTTTGAGGATTTTGTTGAAGGTTTTGTTGAGGGAAATGCGAATATGGTGGATAGGGTGGTGGATACTAATATTACTGAGAGTATCTTCCATAGGGATTTTGTGCTCCTTGTGCCCAAGTTTGAGATTTATTTTGAAATTGGGGCCAAGGTTGCTGCAAAGAATTCCAATTTGGTAGGGGTTGATTATATAGTTGATCATGGAATCCTTGTGTTTGAGGTCCTTGCCAAGGTCTCCTAGAGACAAAATTGAGAGATTCTATGGAATTTGTAGGAGTTTCTTTCTTAAATACAGCTTTAAGACCAGGAAGTTAAGGACAGCTCTTGGTATCATGCTTTTCTAAACAAATTACACAGGTCTCTACTACTTTTTCATTCAAAGGGTACTCTCTCAAGGCATTCTTCTTTCTACATTTGGGACAAAAGATTGCTAAGGCATCAGATTCAGTTTTATGCTTGTTTTGTAACTTAAGGGTGTCTATTTGTTCACTAAGACTCCCCAAGATATCGGATTTGAATTCATCAAGCATGTGTCCTATTTCTACCCTATTTATTGTCCCAGAAGCAGATTTACTTGCCCTTGCAAGAGCAAGGTCTCTTGGTCCTTTTATAGTTTTAGATTTTCCTCTTGAAAGTTTGATACATAATTTAGCTATTTTAGGTAATGTGAGCTGAGATATATCCCCTTTTCCCATCATGTTAAGGATATATAATCATTCATCCCTAATTGTCTTCAATAAGAGAGATTTCAAAGTGTCTTGATCTAATTTATCCATTTTTTCCCTCTTGATGTTATAGTTAAACCTCTCCAAAAAATCTTCCAAATTTTCATCCTCTTTTTGTAACATTTTAAACACTTCCTCCTTATGGTTGACTGGCATACAGTAATCCGAATACCTCTCTAGAAATTCTTGTTTCATGTCTTCCCATGTCCTAATAGAACTGTTGTTCAAACTCATAAACCATTTTAATGCTGCTCCTTTCAATGTTGAAGGGAATAGTTTAAGTTTTTGAGCATCTTGTAAGTAGTCATAGGTTCTACATAGGACTTCAAATTCAAATAGGAAGGTTTCAAGATCTTCAGTTTTAGGTCCATAAAAGTTTGGAAGGACAGAGGGTGAAATTTTTTTCATAGTTTCATTGGTTTCTTCATCTACTATAGGAAACCCAAAAGAGCTTCCAATTTCTCTTCTACCTCTTCCTCTGCCTCCTTCTCCTTCTGCACCTCTACCTCCTTCTCCTCTACCTCTACCTCTACCCGCTCCAAATAGTGTGTGTTATCCATTAAAAATTCCTCCTCCCCCTTCTTCTGCCATAGTTGATTCTTCTGTAGAAGTTGAAAAATTTATGTCCCCAACAGGGGTCTCAGAATCTTCTTCTAAGACAGGTTCAGTGGATAAAGTGGAAGGTATTTCTAATGGAATATCTAATATTAATTCCTCTGGAAGTCTAGGATCAATAAAGGATGGAATGTGGGTTTGAGTTGAAGGTGTGTTGGCTCTTGGTCTTGGTAAAACAAGTGGTGTTCTAGGAATCAAGCTTTTGCTTCTTATGAATCTACCCCTTGAGTCTCTTTCTCTATGCATATCATTGTTTTTGGGAGGTAAGAAACAAGGCTACCTAGTTACACTTCCCCGAAAATGGCGCCAAAATTTCTACTCAACTTAGTGTTCCTAAGTTGAAGTCATAAATTGTCAACCAAGGCTAGTAAACTATTGAAGTGAAGTGCACTATATGTGCCTAGGTATTTGTTTCTCAATACATTGTGTTTAGTGTTTTTCCAATGTTTTTTCTTTTGTGTTTTTATTCTAAGAGGAAAATAACTAAGTTTTGGCAAAGAGAATTTGTTGGTCACACTAAAACAGAGCGAAACCTATTCTAAATTATGTATGGCACTTGAGAACAGAAAATGCAATACTTTAACAAGAAAAATAACTCATAGCAAGAACTAAATAATTCATTACATGAACTCAATAACTCATAACATGAACTTATAACTCATAACATGAACTCAGTCCCATTCATTCATTAGAAATATGTTGGAATATCTTGAGAAAAGGATAAGTTTAATGCAATGAGGTTCTTCTAAGTAAAGAATGACTTACAATGTCACAAAAATCTCATCCATGGTTAGAAATTTATTGGAACACAATTGGGAAACATTATTTGTAGCATAGTAAGGAACTCTACTCTAAATTAATCTATGAAATTGAAATTAATCCATTCTGCAACTCAAATTGTCACTACTAAGCCTCATTCGAAAGTTAGAAATCTTTTGGAATAGTTTTGGAAAAGGCTATTTGTAAAATTATAAGAGATTGCAGAACAGTCAAGGCCTTGAACTGATATCACTAATTCATTTCCATATGATGATGTGTTGGAAGAGATTAATAACAATAGTAGTTTGTAAATAATGAAGGCCTTGAAGTCTAATGGAACAAAACTAGCATACAACTGACTAATAAAACTAAAAATAAAATAGATAAAGATGAACTAAAATGAAATCATTCAAAATTGAAATATAGTGACCACAAATGTACTATAATTCCATTATCCTAACTTGAAATACAATTAACAGAAACTGAACTAGAGTGCCATTAATATAACTTGAAATATAGTGAACAGAAACTGAACTAGAGTGCCATTAATCTAACTTGAAATACAGTGAACAGAAACTGAATTAGCACGCCATTAATCTTCGGAGTATTACAACTACACTATAATTCAACTAATCTCTAAAATATTATGACCCTATCTCGTTCAGTATTAGTGATATTTTGGAACAATTCGGAAGAACAAGTCTAGTTGTAACAATTGATGTAATTGAGCACAAAAACGTAAAGTTCAGAAAAAGGAAAATAATTCCTAAAATACTACAGTTATATCTCATTCAATATTAGTGATATTTTGGAATAATTTTTAAGAACAAGACTAGACTGTAGCATCCAATGCAAGTGAGTATAAAACACAAAGTTCAGAAAATTGCTTAAACTAGGAATGCAACAAGGCTAAAGTTACTTATCTAAACAATATGCACAAAGCTTCTCGGGAAGTAGGGGCCCTCTACCACCGTATTAGCATACAAATATCCTCAATATTTCCTCAGATCTTGCAATAAAGTGGTGCTTCTTTCATTAAAGGAAAATTATTTCAAAAACAGAGTATTACGGTGTTTTGAGATCTAGCAACAAAACATCAATCTAGCTAACTATCCCTCGGTCTCCCAAGTCATTCTTATAAAATAAATACATAACTACCCTTGAGAATAAACAAAAAAAAGTGAATTTTTCAATCAAAATCAAATTAGAACTCTTATGGAAGCCTCATACTTTGCTGGAGACATCTGTAGAGTCCCTGTCCTGGTAGGAATCTGCTTCTTACTTTGATCTCTTCCACGTGCATAACCACCTGTAGATTCTTTCTTAGACTTCGTAGAGACAAATAAATGATGTGGGAGCATTGTGGAATTAAAACATATTCATTTTTCTCTTAAGTGACACCTGTAACCTATGAGAACATGAAGACAGCTGCGGAATAGGTGACTAGCTACAAAATGGCTGCATTCTGTAGCTGAGTCTAGTAAAAAATTTCTACATCAACAAAACCATGAAAATATAGAAATTCTGTCATTGTAAACATTCCTAAAGTGTCTTTAACCAATCCTATTGAGCATTTAAGCATGTAATTGATAAGGGACAAAAGAAATGAAGTGAAATTTGGTGAAGGGAAAGGATATCTTTGGGGCTCAACAAGATATACAACTCTCAACCCTTCATTCTCACCTAGCTCTGAATGGTGGAAATTATTTGGCGTACACACGAATAATATTCAAATTCGTCCCTGATAATGGCGCCAAAAATATGTTGTAGCTCCTAGAGACAGCCCTGAGTTGTCAAGGACCAGTGTCCAGGTCATCTTAAAGCCAAGAAGATATAAGGAATTTTTCCATGGTCAGTGGCAAGTACCTTCTTGTTCATAAACAATTTCTATAACTTCATAAATTGGGACCAAGATCTCGAGAAAAGAGATGACTACATAGCAATACCCAATAGCAAGTAATTAGGGTCTTATGGAGATATTATCGAAGAAAAATCTAAATCTACAAGTTGTGAGAAGGGCCAGATCGTGAAACGCAGCACACAGATATAAAAGTGTAAAGAGCGAAGTGGCAATGGCAGCAAATAGAGAGAATATTAACCACAGATAGGCTTAACATTGCCTAAGAATCTATCAGCAGTCAACATAGGAGAAAGGTGAGTACATGAAGTGAAACATATCAAAATAACATCATAGCTCTGAGCCATATTTAAAGCACAATAGACTAAAGACATGAGTATCTAGAAAAGATAAATTCATCCCAATTAATAGTGTGCTCGCATTCCAGAAGCGTATGACATATAACATAGAAATACTGACGAGGTGCAAAAACATTTGTATTAGATTTAAACAAGGAGTACAAACTGCAACTGGTCTCACCAAGAATCCATCTCACAACAAAATTGTTTCATTATATTCTTTCCCATCGGGATTCTTCAACATAACACACAGGAAATCCTCAAAGCTTTACAAAAAAGGGAATTTACCAACAACAATCTCTATTCTCCAAATCCGGAACCCTGTTTTAGACTTGAGGTCCTCCTTTTATATTTCTCCCTTTTTACGGTTCGCAGAAGATATTTTAGGATCAACATGCGCTCTTGGAAATATCTTCTCTGTTAGCTGTCTCTATCAAAATCAAAAACTGATGATGAGGAAGAACGCCTCTCATCATCTCTGTAATGGCTTTAGTATGAGCGCCAACCGAAAATAAAACAACATGAACAGAAAATAAGAAGTGCATAGGGTGAAATGATAATTTCACCCGATATTCCAAAAGTAAGAAAATAAAAGTAAAAAGGCCACGAGGGCTAGAACATGATCATCATTTTTTGGTTGAGCGAGTTGTAGTAGTGGCTAACTGAGTTCAAAGCACCGATGACGCAGATGAACCAGATTTGTGCTTCTGAGGTGGTGGACACTGGATGGACAGCGTGACGACTAGCGCGTTTACGAAATTACTGCATTTATGCCAAATGGCTGCTCCTGGCAAAGGCATTTTAGCGAAAGTCTCCACTGAGGCTTGCATATCTGTCAATTCTGAATAATCTACCTACACCATCAAGCGATGTTTGATCTGGCAGAGAAGGGAAATTTCTTTCCCAAGGGCAGCAACTACTGTTTCAGCTTTCAGGCAAGTGGTTTTCTCATACGGAAGATTTTTTTGATTCAAAACCACTGCCAGCTTCTCATCATAATTAATTAGACTTGGGAAAGCGGCAGTTTCAGAATCACAGCATGAGGGGAGACCTGCACTCACCAGCTCATTCCACTCCTCTTCAAACCTCCCTATTCCCTTAGTGACACGATCCAAACCACTCAAAGCATTCACGCGCGCTGTCTCTTTCCCGATTATCCACCTAATTTCCATTATTCCCCTGAAACGGTCTTCAATTCCTTGCGTGGCTAACTCCTCAGAGCGTAAAATGTTTAGGTACAAAATGTATCTCATGGCCATGGCTACCTTTGCCTCGGCTTCAGCACGCCCTTCCTGCAATTTCTCTTTGCATGATTGAAAAGCAACTTTCTTTTCATTCATCAGCATGAGGTAATCCCAACATTTCCTTACCTCTGTTCTGATGTCAGCCCAAATGAGACACCTGACTTCGAGGAGAGTTGCATTTCCTTTCATACGGTTATTCAGATCCCTGATAACCTTCTCTTGCAGCTACTTCTCCTTCTTTGCCTCTTCCACCTCTATTTGCAGGGCCGCTATGATTTTATTATTTTGTTCCACCCTAGCCATCAATTCTTGAATCCTCTGCTGAGTAGTGCGAGCTTGTTTCTCGGAAACCTAGAGATCCAAGAGGGCCTTGGTTAACTGTGTTGAGGTAGCATCCATCGGGTCAGGAGTTAGAGTTGAACAGACATGAGTATCCCACTTCTCTTGCAAGTCAGTGAATCTTCGTCTGAGAGCAGCCAGCTCTTCGACTATCTTGGCATTCTCATCGCTTTCCCGAGCGAGGGTATCTGTAAGGGCCGTCTTTTCCTTTTCTACTTGATCTAATTCCTCGGGTCGCACATAGTCCCCTCGAGGAATTTTAAGTCTCTTCTTCAATTCCGAATTTTTGACCTCTAAATCCCGAATGATTTTCATCCGGATTCCTTCCTTGTCGCTTCCCTTTTCACTCATTATTTTCCTAAGATGATGAAGGTTGTTGCTGACCCCCCTGGCATTTGTCCTCTCCTTCTTCATATTATCTACCACCTCCTTATATTTATCTTCGAGCTTTCTCAAAGCAAGCGCCAGCTTCACGACCTCATCTCTCAACATATCTTTGATGCATTGATGCAAACCCAGTTTATCAATTAAGGGAACTTGTGACAAATTCACAGCTACCTCCAGCACCTTGTAGCTGACTTCATTAGCGGTGGGTTCCAGCACTACCTCCGTGATAGCAAATATTAGTTTTTCTTTGTCCATATCCAGTTCTGTAGTGAGCCGGGTATGATACTTGTCTACGAAGCTCGCCAGTTCAGCCCGAAGCTTCTCCCCCACAGTCTTGTTTCTGCTTCTAATTTCTTCTCTCACTTTGGCTCTGCTTACCGAAGTGGCCTGCGATAACCCAGAAGGTTTTGAAGATGACACTCCATCATAGTTTACTCTGAAACCCACCTTGCCCCTATCAGGCTCCCCGTACCTGACCAACTCCTCCAGGGGTAGTTTATCCCAAAGGATCTCCACCTCGTCACATTTTTGCTTTTTAGAGGGATGAGATCCCTCCTCTGTATACAATCCTTATGGTTCTTCTGAAAACTCTGCTTCATCAGTATGCCCTTTTCTGCCTGTGCCTGCTGAAGTGGTGTCTCCCATTCCTTCTGCTGCCGAAGACTCGGCCTCCATCTGCGAAGCCAAAGGCCATGTGTCAAGGTTAGCTCTCCATTCAATGAAGGCCCTAGTCTCATGCACATATGTAGTGGACCTAGTATTCCTTTTCCTACTTGATATAATTCCTTTCGGGTCGTAGGACCAAACTTTCCCTAGCACTAAATCCATTCCCTGGAGTAGCGTTTCCACTATCGAGAGGGTGTGTCTTGAGTTAACAGTAAAAGGGCTGACGATAGTAGGAAGCTTGAGGATATAACCCTTCTTAGCGAAGACAAAATGGAACTAGTCGGCCTTCATGGTCTGACAAATGTACTCGAGGGCGAAAACCCGCATGGCAGGAAACAACGACAAGAAGTAAGGAGGCAAATCCGCACCATAGACCCTATTCTCGGTATAATCATCAAACAAATACCAATCCCCTGTGCTTTCTTCCTCGCCAAACTGCAACCAATCTTTCTACTCGGGAAAAATCCTAGGTGGGGGACTATCATGAATTATGGTATAGGCGATGGACATGAACTCGTTCAAGAACCTTGAGTAACCCCTCTCATTTGGTTGCTATCGTACTGAAATGTTCCACTCAAATATGGTTCTGGGCTATTCTTTCGTTCTGGAGAGATTTTCAAGGACCAAAGCCTCAAACTTGTCGGAATGCTCGAACAGAAACAGGTAAAAAACCAGCGAGCAGAAACGAAAATCCCCCGAAGAGGACATTTCTTGGAATTGGGTCTGGATGGCCAAAGCTAGAAAGGTTGGAATATCTAAAACAACACCTGGTTGAGACATGAGCCAGAGGAGGGCTATACACTCTTTAGACACCCTTTCAATATCCCTAAGACTTAATAACCCATAGATGAGAGCGAGAATATGCTGGAGGCCGTCGGAAAATGAGGTCAAGGGTACCATATCCGAAGACGGAAGGGAAGTAAGGCGAGAATTTGATATGGAGGAGAGGAACTCACTCTGTTGCTTCCAGGGTAAATTAGAGAACTGGTGCGATAGGGATAACTCGGTGAATGCGACATATTCTGGGCTGTGCGGGAAACGAAGAGCGTTCTTGATGAGCTCAGGGGAAATTCGGAAGACCTTGTTTCCCTGAGCCAAGAGGAATACCTCTCTGTGCTCGTCATAGGTGTCTCTGAGCCAATAGATGAATTATGTAACTGGGAAAGTGGTCGGAGCTATTCGGTAGTACAGGCCAGACCGAACAACTCGGAACCGATCTTGCCCTTTCACATGATTTTCTAGTAAGTTAGGCCGGACGTGGGAAACATTGAAAGGGTACTGCAGGTCGTGAATGCAAACTTGCATATCAGTAAGGGGGTCGGGTCCAAGGATGGCCCTAACTTCATGTGCTTGGGGAGTTTCTGGTTCAAATTTCCTAAACTTGACTCTTGTGATGACCATTGTGAAAGAGAAAAAGGAAGGAAAAATGTAAGTAACAGGAATGGCTATTTACCTGTGACCTGTGTGGGAGAAATCCATGAAGGAAAACGATGCGGGGAGGGAGCTGAAAGCGACCTGCCTCTAAAATCCAGACTTTAACTGTGGGGCGAAAATGTAAAAATGAGTGATTTACCCAAATGAGTCTCTGGTGGGGTTAAACAGGCCAATTTTACATAAAAAGAGGCTTGGTTGACAACAAGGAGGGTTGACGTCGTAAGGGCGTCGACACTGGGGCACGTGGCACTGAGGTATTGGCTATTCAGGACCAGGTAGGTGTGTGCCATGAGCCGGGTTGAAACTCGTACTGGTCGTGTACCAGGTTCCCTGACATACCTTACCTTTTCCTTAGAGAGTGCCACTTGTTCGTCCCGAGGGGTCCACCATGGAATTTCGACGGGGGCTTGGGAAGTTCCTCTGTGCTGCGCCATTGACCCAAGGAATGAAAGAAATATAGCCCCACTGAGTTATGACGTCATTTCATTCCGGGGGCCGAGACTCTCATCTCTCCCTGCTTCCTTTGGTACCCCCGGAATACTTCCACTTGTCAGCGTTGTTGGTACCAACCTGTTATATGACCCGCTAACCTTCCCGCTTAGTTCTAACTCCCTTTTAAATGTCTTTTCCGCGTTGTCTTTTTATGGAGGAACCACGTGCATTTCCTTTAAGCAACTTTGTCCGCACCTACCTTACCATAGTATCTCCAAGCTCATTTCAAAGTACTTTCTTATCATACCTTGTGTAATGATGGATACCATAACAACATGTAGGTTGACTGCAAACCTTTCTTATTGAAAATATATGAAAAAATGGAATAATACTGAGGAGTATTTGAACACTCCTTCTTCTGGCAGTTTGATGAGTTGATCATTCATAGTATCTACCAGCAATTGGGCAAAGTTGAAAAGTATAGATGGAGGATGGCCTGGCTGGAGTGTAAAAACTCTGGTAAACTTGATAAATATATATTATTAATGATGAAAGATGAGATGATTACAATGAGGGATCGCCTAGGCTTTAAATATAGCCTCAAGGTGTCCCTTGGCGAAGAGGCATGATCTTTGATCATGCCCTTTCAGTTAATAAAATATAACTATATCTAACTAATAATTAATAAAATATTCATAACATTGCCCCTCTCTTAAGATGCTTTGTCCTCAAAGCATATGTAATGATGGACAATGTTGACGAATGTCTGGTTTTCTCAAGCGATGAGCTCTTGCTTCCCATATTTTAAAAAGATCGTGGAGCATCTTCTCGAGATCCATCTGTTGGTGAAGTGGATAGTGAAAAGATCTGATATCGACAGAGTTGGATACTGTCTTGACTTCTATTGGATGTTTGATTTTCCTATTGGAAGACACTTTTATGGGTAGATCTTGGAATACTTTTTCATGTTTCCCAACTATCCCTTGTTCTTCTGGTGATTTTTTGTGATTCCTTTTTAGATTTAGGGGTAAGTTACCAACAATTATCGTTTGATGCAACTTCTTTTCATCATCAAACGCTTCCTTCTTAACAACCATATGTGCTTCATCACCGAAGGCCTCAACAGCTTCTGTCGTTATATCAGTGGCTTCGGATGTGTTTGTCGCTTCACATGTTTCGTTCAAGTCTGGGGATGGAACATTTTGTTGTTTACAAACATCTGTATCTTCATGGTGATGTGGGGAATCAGCTTTTTCCTGATGCTCTTCTGAGTTCCCTGAATCTGCGAAATTGTTTTGTTGATTTTGTTCCCTGTCAGGAGATATTGGGGATTGTGTCTGACTTAACTTATCTATTCTATCATTTAGCTTACTGTAGAGTTCTGTCATATTGTTCATGATCGCATTAAATTTCTGCAATATTTTGTTCTCCTTGTCCTTAGCCTCCATTTGTTTAAGCCATATTTGCCTTTTTATCTGATCAATCGTCATCATTGATAAAGACATACTGATATTTTTCTGCCAAATTTTCCTCTTTTTCTTTAAAATTAATTAATTAATTTTTTTTGAATTAATTAATTAATTAATATTTAATTAATTAATTAATTAATTTTTTTTTTAAAACTATATAATTATTATATATATATAATTTTTAATTAAAAATTATATAATATATATAATTTAATTATATAGTTGTTATATATATAATTATTAAATGAAAATTATATATATAAATGAATTATATAATTATAATATATATACATATATATAATTATCAATTTAACTATATAATATATATTTTATATAATTAAAAAAAAATCGTTTTTAGAATGTGCCGTTCCGAATTAAAATACGATGCCAATCTGGAGTTTCGAATTATAACGAATCGGTTTTATTATATATCGTTGCTCAGCCTTTTTTTAAAACGACACACCTGTTCATATCATTTTATCAAATCGGTTTATTAATATATCGATGCAGTCGTTTAAATGACACCCTGTTTCACGAATTTTTTTATTACAAAGTCGGAAAAAACGGCGGCAGTCAGCGGCGACGTCAAAGAGCAGGCGGCGGCTCGGGGTGAACAACTTGTCGTTGGCACCGTGGTTAGTGGCTGCGTACGGCCTGTACACAATCGTCCAATGGTGGTGGTGTGCGGGACGTGGCTATGAACGGTGAGTTTGGTAGCTCCGACGGTTTTTGTGTGTGGTGTGCTGTTCACGATTTGATCGTGATTTTATTTAAATACACGCTAATCGCATCCCTTCAAACTTACGAGAAAGAATGAACGGTGTCTTTCAATACTTTTTTACGGTAGAACCTCTGACATGAACAATGATGCTCCCAACCAGTGTTTCGATTACAATTCAGCGGGAATAGATTATAGAGGCAGAGAATCGTTGAGTAGAATGGCAAGCAAAGTACTGAAACGGTCTGCCAAGCGAGCGCACCGTTACAGAATACAGAATCGAGATCTGTTACAGAATACAGATGCTCATCCGAGTGGCCTCAGGAAGAGCTCGGTTGCCTTTGATCTGGGGTGGACTCGGCCTGTGACAATTCGTCTCAAGGGTGGGTGAGCTGGTATCTCTCCCCGGAATGAGTTCGATCGAACAGAAGTGCTGCGTGAGGAATTTATTGCTCCGCTGGATGACTTTGTCACTCAAAAATTTGCCCTATGTTCTTACGTCTTACTCAGCCTGGAACTAAAGTCACACAAAATGATGCGAGTGTGAATTGCGTCCACGGGTTTTGAGTGAGCCGCAGGTTTTGAGATACTTGGCCCTGAATTGGCGTAGTACCCTGTGTCAGAGGCAAAACAAATCGAATGTCAAGGATGTCACAGTTAGGTGATTTCATTAATCGAGTTTTTTCCACAGGATTGTTCAACGTTACATCCAAAAATCCGAACAAAAACAAATGTCACTGTTCAATTCGAGCTTCTAGGCAGTGTGAAAAAATACGATCCCAGGTTTCCGTCCTTTTTTTCTATTTGCCGGACTGCCTTTTTCCTACAGCTATCTTATTTCTTTTATCTTCTGGACAACGTCCTTTCTGCTACTCTTTTTTAATCGATCTTCCTTGCTACAACCTCCGACAACCAGCCAACAAGAAATTTACGTATGCTTTGGGGGAATTATGATTTGTGAGCAAAGGCAGAGTGGGAGTGAGAGAGCAGAAGGGGTTGGGTAAAAATCTGCAATTTTTTTTGGAATTTCCTTTGATTCCTTAATTCTGGTGATCACACAGATCCCGAAGAGCGATGGCTCCGACATTCTTTAAGGACTGGGAATCCAACAGTAAGAATAGTCCCGGTGGACATATCCTGAGTGAACCCAGGGGGATATGATCCAAGAGAGACAATGATGAGGGTGTCTACTCATCATTGGTCTTGCCAACATTGTAGCTCATGGTTTCATGGAGAGATGCAACTGTTAGTCAAGGCCTTGCACTATGACAATGCTGGTTAATATGATGCTATAACAGATGGATTACAAATCGAATTCTTCTTATGAGATTCTTCAAATTGAGAGTGACTATGTACCATTATGAATACCTCCCTAGGTAAGAGGGAGTATTGAAAAGAGTAACTGGGTTCGGTCTTCATAATGACTAGTAATTATGAATTTATGTAATGAATAAGACAAAGATAATAAAATGTATTTTGTAATGCTTACCTCATGGGTTTCATGAGCAAGGGGATTTTATTATAGGTCAAATAATTCTTCTTGATGTCTTTAGGTATTTTTCATCTTGTCATAAATATAATTTGAGTCATGTAAATGAAGTGATGTTACACTTAGAAAATGTCTAGAAAGTCCTCCAAGACAAGCACAATTCTCCTGCTATTGATGTCAACCTCACACACACACACACACACACATATATAATGTTCATGTCTGCTCAAATTATGGGACACACCTATTCATTGATCATGTCGTCTTGTTTATAGAGCACCAACCACTATAAATATGCAGCTGGCGCCACCACAAAAAGGCAGAAAATTCAGACATATTCTCTGAGATTATCAATGAGACATTTTTGAGTTTTTCGGAGGTATGGTACAACAAGACAGTTTGAGTCTGAGATGTTGAATGGTCCCTTTGGAAGGGACGATGAGCAAGGGAAGGGACATTGAGGAAGTGAAGGGACAACAAAGGCATGCATTTGAGATTCACGGTTAACTAGACAACAATACAGTTTTGGTCCCTCTTTGTATTATGGCCAAAATGGTGACAGGCTCGGATTGCAGTGGTGCGGTAGTTCAATGGTGTGCCGATATATTGTTATGATACTATCTCAGTCTTGGTGAAGGTCTCGGTGCTAACAAGTAGAGAGATACAGTCCAGACAGAGGATACATGGAAACTACAATTAGTTTCTACAATGGAATCCACAGTTCAGAGCAGTGACATCATGATGATATCTCAAAGATAAGGAGATCGAAGAGGAGAACCATAAGACTGGTGTCTTGGTCTTGGAGTGACTTACAGGTCAAGGGTCATGGTCTTGGTATTCGTCAATTGGAATCTCTATAAGAAGAATTGGTGCAGGTTTTCCTCTCAAAGAGTGAGGTTTTGGCCCTGAATCATAGCCTACATGTTTTTCCTCTTGTATATTTTATGTTCATGCATTTGTTACTATTTGATGAAGAAGAACACTAATAAGAAAGATGAATAAGATCCTAATCTAAAGATGTAAGAAGAATTGACAAACAATCATTGATAAAGAGAAATCATCTAATGCTCATGCCCTAGATTTCTCAACAAGACAAACCAAGTTGTTTGCTCTTGGAGAAGGATGAAATGGTCTTTGTCTATAGTGTCTTGAGAGGTTGAATGGGTTCCTTTAGAAACTGGGCTGACTTGTCTTGTACGAGCACTGACCAGGTCATCTTTGGAGCCAAAATTCAAATTTTAAAATTCACAATTTTTCTCTTTTAAATCCGACATGAAGAACATGTCATATATTTTATCCTTTGACAATATCATGAAGAACATCCTTTATATTTAACATTATAAATACATCAAGGGAAAAAATATTGATTCTGAAGACCGACCATAGCTACACAATTCAACACTCCCTCTTAGCTAGGGAGGTATTCATAATGATTATCTAGATGTTCTCATGTTGAAATTTTTTTATAAGAAAATGTTATAACAAATCGAATTACCATAATCTCATCAACAACTGTGACACATGGTAAATCAATATCATCAACATGATACCATAATCCGGTCAACAACTATGACACATGCTAAACCAATAACATCACCAAGTTATCATAATTCTAGTCGGTACCTCTGACCCATGGTATATTCTCACCATAATCCTAGTCGGTACTCCTGACACATGGTACATGATTTAGCATCAACTAGTCACCATAATATCGGTCTATCTAACACATGGTATACAAACTAGTCTTGGTTCACCATCATTCCAGTCAATATCTTTGAGACATGGTGAATCTCCAAAGGCCACACTTTCTCTGAGTAATTTGGGGCTTGATGCTAAACAAGCTTGATGCTCTAGGACCATTCTTCCTAATTCAAGTCAATATACTTGACATAAGAAGAGTGACTGTCCTCTACCAGACCATTCTCCCTAATTCGGATCAATATAATTGACAGAAGGAGAATGTCAGTCCATGAGGCTACCTCATCAACACTCCCTGTCACTAAGAGAGGCATTCTCAACATGTCCAAGCTTGTTCCTGAAGTATATGTAGACTTCATCCAGGGATAGCGGCTTTTCCAACAATTTGTTATACTGTAGAATAATACCGAAGCCACATTACTTCCTTCTATACCATGTCTCGATATTGGATCTCATTGTGCTTCGACTTGTCATCATGGTTGTCACCTGTAACTGATCAAGAAAATCTTGCAAGTAGCCTCCAAAGCCATACTACTTAACTTTCCAATCCATTTGCAATATACTCAGCCTCTGCAATACTGAGTGCGACAAATGCTTGCATCCTGCTCATCCAAGAAATCAAAATGAAGCTCGAAATGAAGCAATATTCTAATGAACTTTTTCTATCTTTTTCACACTTTGTTGAATCTATGAATCCCTGCATTTGTACTTCACTGTTTGAGATATATCTCAAACCATAACTGGTTGTGCCATAACCAACTGAGCCACATGCCTTGGCTCAACCATAAGTTGATCGACGACTATCTGGTTACCCTAATTGGGTGCTCTTTCTGAAACAACTTTTTTTGTAGCAATCCTGGCGGCTCCTTATGCCACCTAGCATATAAATTATCTAGCATGACACTCCATCATCTCGAACTTAGAGGTCGACTCCTTCTGAAGCTAAAAACAAGGCTTCCTAATTTCTTCCTCTGTTATGGAATCAAATATTTTTTCCCCAACTGATCCCTTTGACACATGAGTCCTTCTACTTATGTCAGAAACAAATAATATAATAATAAGATCAACCATGACTCATCATATATCCATTAAATCCATAAGTAGCAAGCCAAATATGTCTACTTGTAGTCGTGCAAAGCTTTCTTAAATCATGAGACTTCTTCGCATGTACCTCAAAGCCCTGAGGTAGCTTGTACACTTCTTCCTCAAATACTTTATTTAGAAAAACGATCTTTGCATCCTCTTGGTGCAATTTTCAAAGCAATGATAATACTTCTAAGAGAATTGTACCTAACAACTAGAGCAAACGTCTTGTCATGATCCTCTCCCTCTTTCTGGGAGAACCTTATATTCTCAAATCTCATTTTTTACTTATATATACTTCCATATGTTGTACAATATATCTTGTAGATATATTTGGAAGTCACCATTGAATTCACTTCAACACAATCAAGGTATACTTCAAACTTGTCGATATTCCTACTCCCTCTGAACTCAGATATCGTCTAGTGAAATATTTCTCAGCATGAATTATTGATTCTGGGAAAGTGATATTGCCACAACCTTTGCTTCATTCTTCCACTACTTCTATATGTTGCCTTGACAACCTTCACTATGTACCTGCAATCTTCACTGGGAGGCCATGGAAGAGAAATTACAACCAAGAAAAGGGTACAAAGACAAGAGAATAACTAATAGTAAAACAACAACGATAGTAATAATCAAAGAGGAGATTATACTTATCTTTATAGGGAAATGCCAACTCCCTCTTGATCTTAGCCTTCTTGCATCCAACTTGCAAATATTATCAACCTCATCCTTATCATCAACATGATGTCATTTAGTCCTTGCATAGGCTTTAGGGTTTCTTCTTTCAGCGGAAACGTTAATCTGGGTTTAGTTCTAGGGTTTTGTCCATAAACCCTAAAACTTTCTTATTCAAATCCATTTTTAATTGGCTAGGGTTTTCAAACCCTAGATTTCCATCTCAAATGTTAAAACCCTAGAATTGATATGCTCTTTACATATGAGATGAACTTCATCATTTTCATTAATCAATCAAGGATGTTTCGTCCAATTATTATTCTTGATCTCTCCAAACCAAGTAATTTGGCTTCCTCTCTATCATTGTAGCAAGGTCAATATTGTTTCATTAGAGAGTTGTTATTCATTTCAATGTGCAAAGAATATACTTCATCATTTTGGGTTGAGCATTGTATATATCTTAGCACCCAATTAACCATAGCAGTAGATGTAAGTTCTTCCACGTCATCAATACTTTAGAAGCTCACATCTTTGCAACAAAAACCTTTAAACCAATAAGTCTTCAATCATTTATATCCTTGGTTTGCTATGATATGCCAATACTAGATTTGCGAGTGACTTAGAAACTTTGATCTTTAAGCTTGAAAAGGGACTTGACCTCATTTTCACTGTAAGTATGTTTCGTTCATCAAAATGTGTTTTCTTCAAAGACAATGATCCCTTTTCTTTCCTTCCTTGATGTGCAAAGGAAAAATTTAGAGACTGAGTGTCCATTAATTATTTTCATACCTTAGTATCAAGATATGTAGGTTCAATATCTTGCTTCTGAGCCCATCTTTCAAGAAAAGACACAAGTAAGTTATATATGTCAATAATTCATTGCTGGCCTTTTCTTGACCAAATTGTGATGTTGTATGACTGAAGATTATAAGAGAGTGAAGGAACTTCTTCAATCATCATAATTTTCCTTAAAGGTTTCTTCAAGGATCCTTACAATCCTATGGATTTTATTCCAAGTATTAACTACAGACTTATAGCTTCAGGCTTCATACTTGTTATATAACATCACAAAGTTATACTTGATTAGATCTTCACTACTTTAGCCTTGCCACTTAAGGCATCAGTCTTTCTTCTCAAACTTGTCATCAGACCAATCCCTTATTTTTAGTATGGTGCCTTTCATAAAGAAAAAATATATCTTATGCACAAGTAAATGACATTGGTGGCTTATCTTCAGACAGAGATGAATTTCAAAATTTCTTTGGGTTTCTTGTAGAATTTCCATGAAATTATGATCTACTGATAAGAATAATATGAAAAACACTTTCTTTTCTTACAAACACAAAATTTCTCTACTCAATTTGCAGTAGAATTAGGAACATAAATAAAACACAGTCACACAATTCAAGACACAAATTTTTTTTACTAGGGAACCCAACTGGGAAAACCTTACACTTGATGAGAATTTATTGATAGAAAAATTTGAGCTGCCAATTAATCTCTTACAAAATCCAATTGTTTCACTTGGAGAATACACCCTTATCCCTGCTTATCCTAAGCATGAAATCCTTGCAAGAATGTTGATCTTTGTTGCGCTCTACGAACCTGTGCACAAGCTTCTCTTGCATGCTCTTCCTATCTTAAGCTCCATACACAAACTTGTGCTTCCCATGCTCACCAAAACAATGATTAAACTTGTGCTTCCTATTGCTTGGTCTCACCAACTCGTGCTCACCAAAACAATGATTAAACTTGTTCCTTCGTTGCTCCTTTTAAAGGAAATTCAAATGTTTAAAATTAGTGTGTTTTATAATTAAGGAATTGAATTGGAGGTTTTTTAGTTAACAAAAGTCAACATAACTAGTTAACTGGATCACCTAAAATTTAGGAGGCTAAATCCACTTAAGCTTTCAGTTCCCAATTTAACTCACACTAGAAGATAAAAAATCGACCTTCAACTTCAACACATCAGTTAACTGCCTCACGCACTCCTAATTTATAGGGAAACTCCTAAATTTTAGGAACTCGAGCATGCACAAGAAGGAACTCGAGTTTGACTCCTTGAATTAAGGCACAAATCAATGAATCAATTTGTCGCTACCATTTTCAACACTCCCTCTTAGCGAGGAAGGTGTTCTTGGAAGAACCTCATCCACCTGGATATTTCCCCAACACTAGCAAATTTTCTCATTGTTGCAGTTGCTCCCTCTAAACTAGAATTCTTCCCTACTTTCTTCAGTGAAACCTGCTTTGAAGAATTTTTCTTTCCCACCATACTCTGCGAGCTTTGCTCCTCCTCTTCATCATCCTGCTCGTCAACCCAATGACCAACTAGCTTAGACTGAATATGATACCAGTTGAGGCTCCATCTTGAGAGCTCTATCTTTCTCTCACTCAACCATCACTTCTCTACTCTATGAACTACCTGCCTTTCTGCTCAAGGTTTCACCTGCCTTTACTTGCAACTGGTAGAGATTCTTCACCCTCACACCTATCTGCTTCTTACATCCAGAAGCTAAGTGTTGGAGGCATGCCTTACCTCTGGTGAAGATGATATCATATCCCTTGTCCTCAAGGGTGGCTACCGAAACAAGATCCTGCTTCAATCCTGGAACATAAAGGACATCTTTAAGATGAAGGGAATTACCTGACTCCCTTTGAAATTTGAAAGTACCAACTCCTCTAGATGCATACTAACCATCATCTCCTAGCTCAATCTGAATCTGCGAGTCCTTCTCCTTCGGGTGGTTGAAACTCTTCCTATTCTCGGTCATGTGGAAGGAAGCTCCATAATCAATATACCACATACTGCTATCTGTTGAGCTTTCCATGCAAGCTATCAATGAGAAATCCTTCTCGAAATGGGTAGAAAAGTCATCTACCTCTGTTGATGCGGTAACATGATCCTTTTTTTTTATTATAATTTCTTCTTAGGTAGTATTATTACTTTATTCTTTTTATGTAATTCTTTACTTTATTTTTGTTCTTAGTTTATTGTATATATATTTATATATATATAGTTTATCTATTTATCTATTTTTATTTTTACGTTTATTTTATTTTATTTATTTATTTTTATATTTTTTGACTTAATCTTTATTGTTAGGATTTGGGCTATTTGGTTAGTTTTAAGTTTGAGGACTTTATTTATTTTATTTGACATGGTCCTTATTTTTTATTATTTTATTACTTTAGAGGGTATTTTTGTATTTATTTATTTTTTGATTTAATCTTTATTTTTATGATTGTGGCGATTTTGCAAGTTTAAATTTGATTATTTTATATATTTTTATTTGACTTGTTCTTTATTTTATTATTTTATTACATTAGGTTGGGATTTTTATGTTTTTATTTATTTATTTATTTATTTTTAACCGTTTGTAACATCTTTATTTTTTCCTTGGGTTCTGACCGTTGCTTCTCTCTACCTGTTATAAAATTGGATAGTCGGATCAGCCAGTCTTCAATATCCTGATGATGAACTACAATCAATAGTTTGAAAAGTGTCGGTTTTAAAATTTCTCATGTGATTTCCCGAAAGATTTATTTTAACATGATCCTTCCCAAACCCCTTCTTCTTACCAGGACACTTAGAATCATAGTGTCCAAACTCATGGAAATGGAAAAACTTGGTCTTACTTAGATCATTCTTCTTGCATTTCTCATTGGACCCAACCTCTCCTTGGCCCTTCTTTCCCTTAGCCTTGCTACACTTCACTACTAGGGCATAGTTCTCCTCGTCTTCTGTGATAACTAATCTCCCTTCTATGCTTCCTCTTTGGATCTCTTCCTGTATGCAGTTATTCCAAAACCTTTCCCACTTTGGGAAGTTATCTATCTCACTAACAACATCATGGAACCCTTTCCACGACTTGTGAAGTCCAAGTAAGAAAAAGCTCACAAGATCATGATCAGATACAACTTCGCCTACCCCACCTAGTTCATCTCGTACCTTAGTGAACCTTGACAAATATGGGATGATGTGCTCATCCTTGCTCATCCAAATACTCCTCAACTTCTCCCTAAGAGAAAGCTTCCTGGTATCACTGGTACTATGATAGAACTTCAAGATTGTATCTTACATTCCATACGTTGTCTTCTTCTCATGGATATGAGGAACAATATGATCTTCAAACCCTTTTAGAATGATCCTCTTTTCCTTGATATCATTCTTATTATGCTGGGTCAATTGCTGGGGGTCTTGCGGTGGTTCTATCACATGCTTGATTTAATCTCCCACCCCATTATCTTCCAGCACTTTTGTGATCCTCCCTTTCCAAGCTATGAAGTTCGATGCTCCCTCTAGACAACAATCTTCTCTCAACCCTTGGTAAGTCATACTGCTTCCCCTAAGAGCTCTCTAAATGCTTGCCCAATAACAATGTTGTAGTCCTTCATAATAAAATTGCTTAGGGCCTCTAAAAATTCCTCTCCTATTAGACCTAATATTCCTTCATATATTTTCACTTAGGTATCCTCCAGACACTTGCTAGCAACCCTTCACACTGCTCTTAAGATTCCAAAAAAACTTTGTACAACTTGAACAATATCCATTTAACAAAACAACAACTTAAGAAGACAAATACATACCTCTTTTGCTTGAGATTCAACTCGGTCCTATGATTTTGATTATGAGTTTTTTCTGGCCCACTTGTTAGGGCTTTTTGTAGCACTATAACAACCCTTAACACGACCTCAACTCTCCACAAATTTTTCATTTTCCTTCCTCCCTTCTAGCCCTGCCTCTCCATTGTACTCAACCTCGTTCTATCCTATTATAACAGACTTGAATTAGCTCAGAACTACCCTAAACTAGAGCTTCATCCATCTTGAGGTCACACAGAAGTTCGACCTGCTGAACAAAGATATAACACTTTCAAACTAGCACAAAATTAGCCCAAAACTTCTCCTTTTCTCATTAGATGCCTTATCCAATAACTCGACCTGCTTCCATGAGAAAATAGCACCATAAACAATCCCTTTTCCCTCCTTCGTTAGGCTTCCCTCGACTGTGACTATCATAGAAGTGTCTTCTACTATGAAGTGTTGCACTTGTGGTGGTATTTGTAGAAATTTAAACCCCCATTCCGATTATCAGTTTTCCTTATCACTCCATGCATATAGTTTTAAATCTGAACATGACATAAATACTAAAATTTGGAAATGACAGAAATTTCTGAAAACACAAATTTGGAGATTTCACAACTGCTTGAAAATGCAAAAATAAAACACAACAAACTTATGACAGCCACACAGAGAAAATGACACTGATTTTTGGTCAACGTGACCCTGGAAAAACCCCCTAAAACTCTTGGGGAAAACTAGTTTGAGAGCTCTTCTTTATTTCTGAAAATGCTATTACAGAGAAACTGTAAAACACAATAAAAATTACAGCAACCACAAATACATACTTACATCGATTTTCGTGCTTGAACTCCACCTCGGAAAATGTGCCAATCAGCAAACAGTGAAAACATAATTTTTACAGCAATAAATGATAACATTAAATGTTGTACGACTGCCTCAAAAAACATGCGAGAAAAAATGTACAGAATTGTATGGACTCTTCTGAAATTGCAACAGTCTTTCTTCTCGATTTTTCGTGCCCATAATCTGCCTCAAACTCCATGCTAAAGGCTACTGTCCCTCTTCCTCAATTTTCGTGCCTTTCCTCCTTGGAAATATTGCCTCTCTCCTACTATACATATTTTGCCTTGGGATTTATGCCAATAATGCTGTTGTACGGATTTGCTGAAGTCTCCTTGTTGCCCTCCTTCAACTTCTCAATGCTCAGAAATTTTTCTCCTTGCTCTCCTCTTCTCTCAATAGCTCATGAAAGACTGAATGAACTTTTCTCTTCTTTTCTCCTTTTACCCTAACCCTAAGTGACTTTTGGGGAATCCTTAAATCCAATGGCTGAGATAGATTTAGATCAAGGGATGAAAATAAATCTGCATTTAATTCTCACTTTCTATTTTTTAACTCACCCCACTTAAATAAAGACCCACTTAGCCTTTTATTTCCATAGTCTCTTTTTCACTTTCTAATTTTTCATTGACTTTAATAAAGTCACTTTAAAATTAGAATGTAACTTTATCACTTATAAAGCTACTTCTAAATTAGATTGAATTTACCACTTATAAAGTCACTTTAGGAGAAAAGTACAAATAAATTTGGACACTTTTCCCTAGGCCAAAGATCAAAGCCTTAGGGAACCACTTGTCCTCTAGTACCCAAATTTTAACACTCCCTCTTACCGAGGAAAGTGTTCCTCACCACTCCCATCTTGTCTCTAAAGTAGACATGCTTGCCCCATGGTAAGGATTTGGTGAAAATGTCTGATGCCTACTCATCTGTGGGAATGTACTCAAGGTTAACAACTCCCTTTTGGACATAGTCTGTAATGAAGTGATATTTGATCCTGATATGCTTTAACCTGTCATGAAAAACTGGATTCTCCGTGGGTTTTACGCAACTCTGATTATCACAATAAATCACTGAAGGTATTAATGCATGACCAAATAGACCAAACAACATCTTGCGAATCCATATGGCCTCACAAATAGCCAAACTAGAAGCCATATGCTTTGCCTCAGCTGAGCTCAATGCAAATGACTGTTGTTTTTGGCTGAACCATGACACAATTGCCGAACCCAACCCAAAACAACACCCTGAAGTGCTCTTCCTATCAGAAGCACAACCTGCCCAATCTGAATCTGTGTACCCTGCCAGTCTCACTCCATCACTCTGTCTATAATCTAGACCATAATCCACAGTTTCTTGCAAGTAACGAAGAATGTGTTTTACAGCCACCCAGTGCACTCTCCTGGGCTCACACATGAACTGACTCATTGTGTTAATTGAAAAACATATATCGAATCGAGTGTTGACAAAATACATCAATGAACCAATTAGTTGTTTGTACAAAGTAGGATCCACCAACTCGGAATATGAAGCGTGAAGATTCTTCCAGTTAGTGATCATAGGTGTAGACATGGGTTTGCAATCCTCCATGTGAAATCTGATAATAATATCCCCAATATACTTCCCCTGTCCTAGGAAGAAATGACCCTCCTCCTACCACACCTCCAATCCCAGAAAGTAATGCATCAAGCCAATATCCTTCATCTCAAACTCTGAAGCAAGATCTCTCTTGCAACCCTCAATGAATCTATATGCCCCTCTAATGACCATGTCATCCACATACAACACCAGAATGAGAGGCTCCTCACTTACCACAATGAAGTATAGGTTCAGATCAACCTCACTCTTTGTGAAATCCAACTGCTGCAAGCATGTATCAATCCTTGACTACCAAGCTCTAGGAGCTTGCTTTAGGCCATAGAGTGCCTTCTTCAATTTGCATACATGGGTCTCCTTCCCATGCACCTCAAAGCCCTGTGGCTCCTCAATATAAACCTCCTCTTGAATGAAGCCATTGAGAAATGCGGTCTTCACATCTATCTGGTGGATCTTCCAACCCATCTCTGCTGCTATCGATATAATGGAGCGGATAGATGTATACCGAGCTATGGGAGCGAAGGTCTCCTAATAGTCAATGCTCTCTACCTGTGAGAAACCTCTCACCACAAATCGAGCCTTGAACTTTTTGATGCTGCCATCTGCAACATGCTTTATCTTGTAAATCCATCTGGAAGTAGCAATTGATTTACCTTCAGGCCTTGGCACTAACTCCCAAACATTGTTCTTCATAATAGAAGAATACTCTTCCATCATGGCCTCTCTACAAACTTGCTGCTGGCTACCTCCTCATAACTAGAAGGCTCAATATCAACAATGCTAGTGACCAATGCCATATAACTACAGAACCGCTCAGGTGGTTTACTCTCTCTAACCTATCTCTTTGGCCCAGTAACAGATGTGGCCTTGCACAAGGTGTCCTGAAGCCACTTGGGCTTCCTCTTCCTTGAGCATACTTCTCCCACCAGAGTGAAAGAATTCTCATCATCATCAGAAGCCTGAAATCCTAAAGGCCTGCCAACTGACCTCATGCCTAACCCTATGCTTGTAGATGCTAAAGTACCGTGCGAACTGTTCATCAGTGGACTACCCTGTGAACTGCTCTGCGGACTGCTCTGCATGCTGCCCAAAGCACCACCCACTTGACTCTGAGATCCACTGCTCACTGAAGGACCTGAAACTGTAATCGATGTACATCCTGATCCCTGACCACTGGATCCCTGTGACTGACTCAACTGCTCTTGAGGGTCTGGTGAATCTAGATACTCTAACTCTCGTGACCTATTGAAAACTCTCTCCTCCTCGAACTTTACATCCCGCCTGACAACAAATTTCCTCTTCGCAGGAATATAAATCCGATAAGATTTCGAGGTCTCGATATAACCCACCAAGATTCCCTTGTCTACAGTGGGCTCTAGCTTGGTCCTCTTCTCCTTGGGAACATAGGAGTATGCACTGCACTAAAAGATACGAAAGTGACCAACATCAGGATTCTTCCTAAAAAAAGCCTCCTCCGGAGTCACATTTCCCAAGGCATGATGTGGACTCCTATTTTGAAAGTACAAAACAGTGTTGCAGGCCTTTGCCCACAAGAATAACGATAACCCCTGATCATGAAGCATGGCTTTGGAAACCCTATGATGGACTTGTTATTCCTCTCCGCAACCCCATTTTGCTGGGGGTTGTAAGGAACTGTGAACTCCCTCCTAATGCCTGCCTCAACACAAAAATCAACAAACTAATCAAGGGTATACTATCCTCCATTGTCCGATTTGAGGACCTTGATATTCCTACCTGTCTAGGTCTCCACAAGAGCTTTGAAATCTTGAAACCGCTTGAAGACCTCACTCTTGTTCTTCAAGAAATAAATTTTGGTTTTCTTGGAGTGGTCATCAATGAATAAAACATAATACTCATAGCCACTCACGGATACATGAGACATCCGACCACTCACATCGGTATGAATCAAGTCAAGGATCCATGTTTCTCTGATGTCACTGCTAGGAAAAGGGGATTTGGAAAACTTCCCCGTAGCACATCCTCTGCATGTATCAAGGTGATCAGAACTGAAATTTGGCACACCAGTGGTGATCTCCCGCAGTGTCCTCAAGGCCCCATGATACATGTGCCCCATCCTGCGGTGCCAAATCTCACACAACTATGAACTGTTAGATCTATTTTCGGCCCTGTCTCGGGTGCTACTACTCAATGCCATCAGGGGCTGGAATGAGAACTTGTACACCTTATCAAGACGTACACCAATCACTCTAGCTAAAGAAGCTGGAGTTCCCCTAGGATATATAAGCACCTATCCTCTCTTGAAAAACACCTCATACCCTCTGTCCTCAAGTGCTGAGATAGATATCAATTTCTTCTTCATTCCAGGCACATATAGAACATTTGACACTTTCAAGGGAGGTTTGGGTTCCCTATCTAATGTCAATGTCCCCACACCGACTGCTCTAACAATGATGTCATCTCCAAGTACTACCTCCATATTAATATCACTCTCTGAAAGCTTTGAGAAGTACTCCCGGACTCTTGTCATACTATGAGAAACCCTGCTGTCAACATACCAAATGCCAAAAGATGCTTGTAGGAACCTTAAAATTTAACTTTCAAAATTTAACCATCAATCTCAAAATACATAAGTGTAAAGCTCTTAATTTTCGATATGAACAATCATTCACAAAATTAATACTACAGAATTCAGAGTGAGATTTTGAAACAAAATATATATCAATTGACTAATTAATACTTACCTGGAACCGTGTTTGAAGGTGTTCCTGATTTGTCATGGCTCCAACCCCCGTTACCAAACCGCCGTTTTCCTCCCAGCCTATCTAAGTTCAACCTCTCTGGTCCCTGGATCCAGAAGACAAGTCTTCTGGCCCCCGTGCCCAAAACTCCAATAACAATCAAGAGCATTCCATAATTCTGTTAGAACTCTCGAACTCACTGCTCATGTCTCAAGTAGTTAGAACTCCTCTGACAGCATCCGGGTCAGTTTTCCCATTCACTACCCATGCCCCTCAAGTTTACCCCTCTTCTCCTTTCATACACAAACTCCATTCCTGATATTTATTAGAACATGATCTTTTAATAAATATCTTTGAAAAATATCTTAAAATTATTATATTTTAATAAATATCTTAGATTTATTAAAATATTATTATTTAATAAATATCTTAGATTTATTAAAATATTATTATTTATTAAATATCTTGGATTTATTAAAATATCATCATTTATTTGCATAAGTCAATGCTTTTAATTTTCTTTAAACAAAGTATTAGTTTATATTATGATAATGGTATATATAACTAATACATTCATTATATTATGGTGAGTTAGGGAGTTACTCAATACTTCAATAATTCACTCCTTACTCTACACCGAGGTTCTTTTCATAATTGCTTAGTGCCTGTACAAGTGCCGTACACATGATACCTGCATATGTAGCTATCATATGTAAGCCTCATATGCATGATAATATTTCTATGTTCCATAATTCGAGTTGGGTCGTTACATACACCCCCCCTTCAAAAAACTTCGTCCCGAAGTTAATTTTTATGTCGTATATCATTAATTATATCAATGATTAATATAATCATATAAAGTTGGTGTATCATAGATGAATTTTCGTCTAATGTGTGAGAACACTTTTAACATTTATGTTTTGATCATTTATTGGTTTACCAATTTAGTAGTCGCGTTTTGCCCCAACAGTGTCCCCAAGCTATTCTAGAATCATCCTATCCTTCCTAATCTCTTCTGCTCCCATCCTATCCATCCTCTATAGGCATATGTCATGGCATCAATTTTAATGATCCATTCATAGACCTTAAGGGTGGCAATGTCGATTAAGTCGACCTAATTTATTTGTAGGCATCCGACAGTCATCATCACATGTCTAGGGGAGCGTGACTCGCACAGTCCTCCCATGAATCCAGGTTTTGGAGGATAAACGGTGGGAAACACCTCCACCCCTCCTAGTAGGACCAGGGTCAACACCCTATCAGGAAATATCAATGCATCTCAATTGTTGGAGTTTTGTCATCACGCGGTCGGTTTGGTAACGATATCATCTGCAATGTAAAACACTTGTCCACAAATTATAATATATGCATCAAATGTTCTAAACAAATTGTTACCCATATAACAATTTCTACATATTCCAAATATGTTGCTATCTGTGATATTGAGCATTGAGTTCATATAACATATTTGGTTAAAACACTTACCCACATATGTATCAATATTTTCAAAACAAATTGTTACCCATATAACAATTTCTACAAATTCTAAAATAGGTTTGTAAATTCTTTTTCACCCTGAATAGTCAAGTGCCATCACTCTTTTATTTCAACCTCATTATTTTATGTTGATATGTAAAATTATAGATATCATATCTATAACATAATTCATAATTTATACTAGTATCCCTATACCAACAATGTTTAAGCAATTAATATATTCTCACATGTCATAGTAAAAAATGAAAATCTTAAGTATCCATCCAAAATAAGGAACGATTTATAAAAATAAGTTTTTTAAATGCTTAGAAATATAACCCACAGTTATAAATGTCACATAGAATAATCGAACATGGATATACAAATAAGGGTGCAACTACTATTTTTTATACTATATTAACCGATTAACCTTATAAAAGTCACAGGTTGATACCCTAAATCTAAATGGAGGGATGCTCCAACCTTTATGATTGCATATATAGAAACGAAATGAATTGAAACAAGAGCACAAAACACTTACTGTTTAGTCGAAGCATGAACTAATTTCTTGATACAAGTTGATTAAAAACTCTGAAACAAAAAACTACAAATGGATCCAACCAATCTTTTAATTCTTGTTATTTATTTGTCTTTTAAGTATAATCATCTTTGATCTATAATCTAGATCCTAAGAGATAATAATAACATTAACTTCTTTATCATGTTATTTCAGCTCATCTTCAACCTAAAATCTAGAATCCAAGGAGTAGGGTTTTTGTAGGGCTAATCATTAGGGTTATGCTGGAGATGGAAGAAGAGTTAATTGACTACTCTAAAGATCTCTTAGAGAGAGGTTTATTTTATAGAAGGGATTTATCACTGCTTGAAAATGCAATATTCACTTTGCATTATACTTGGTCTACTAAGAGTGTCATGTTTTCAACAAGACGTCAATTGTTAATAAATAATAATTTCCTCCTCTTTTAATAAGAAATTCACAATTTACAGGATATGCATAGTCACAGTATTAGTATGTTACAGTTTTGATATAGTCTTTTTAATTTCAAGTTTCACCCTTTAGAGCCTTAACTCTAGCTAGGACATTACTAGCTTTACCATCATTCCTTGAACTATTGTTTCATTTCTATTATATTGACTCATTTAATCCAACCAAATAACACATCACTGGTACACTCTCTTCTTTTCTTCACATCAATCGTTTTCTTGTTAGTCCTTAAGCCTCATCTCATCGCCAAATGTATCTTCTTTTCTAATGGTGTACAATTATTATCTTTAATTTTTATTTTTAAACATTTTCTTAGCTTGTCACTTGTTTTTTCTTAACGAATTAGGAGTGTTCACAACTTCTTACAGGTCATTGCTTTGACTCTTACCAATCATGTTGCTTACATCCTTAAGAAAAATCTTCTTAATAGAAAACATCCTTTTACTTCCTTATACTCGATATTTCTAATATTCCATGTCTACTTCAATTTGAAAAGAACATATTTATAAAATTGACTTTGTTTTCTCACCCCTAGTCATTATGGTTTTCTTTTCTTCTCTTAATGCATACACTTATTTCACTTGGAAATGTCGTTACTATTTCTCAACTTGGGAAATATCCTATAAGTAAGTTCAGTAACATGGATATCAAATGTAATCTACTTATTATTTCAGGTTTTTAAGACATTACGGGATAGAATTTCCTAATCATACTCCATGATGTCCATAATCTGTGGATATAGTTAGTCACTTAAGAAAAATTATAATATGAATCTCCCATTAGAGGGAGAAACTATTATAGATGTCGCCTATGCACATAAATTATCCTATAATTGATCGACGTTATTGTAGATTCACTCTTTAATCTAATTTCATTGACTTCTTATATTGCTTTGTAAAACTTCCACTCACTCACCCTTTGGTGCTATTTTGTCGATCTCAATATTCTAAGTTGATTACGATAACTAACATTTATTAGCATCATTAGAAGTTTGCCATTTCGTTCTTTTCCCGTCCTCCCTAGGTACTGTATTGATTATATTATGGTAACAATGGAGATCAAACTTTAAAATTTTCCGTTGCACTCCCTTGGTAATTATATCGTCTTGTTCTAATAGTGTGTTTACTACCTTATAGGGTGGTTCCTTACCATCTTAACATATGTCTCATCCATTGGTCTTTGATTAATGTGTACCTTTAGTGACCTATACTTATACTTCTACCCTCAATTCGATTACTCATGATTTCTCTCAATATTTATTGAATAGATAGTGTCTTCCTTCATCCATCAATTTACCTTAAACTAGCTTAGCCTTTTATGTGGTTGTAGCTTCATCTCTAATGGTCTTGTCATAAGGTCCCTAGCCATGCTTTCATTACCATTCTTCCTTTCTTTAAGGGTTAACTTCTTTGGAGAAAATTTGCCAACTAATCTTTATATATGCTTAAATAATTATCATGATTCATCTTATATAGTGTCATAATGTCCCTAGTTTCTTTTCCTAACCACATTGTTTTCCTTTCCATGAAAATGTTATGTTGCCATATTATTATTATTATTATTTTTTTTTACAGCATGGATTCTATGATTGCCTTGAGTATTTGATGATGGTTCTTTTCCTGTTCTAAGTATTATATTTGATGAGACTTTCAGACAATCATGCTAAAAATTCGGTTCTCCACATCCTCAATAATTACTTGGGATGGTCCCCTTGACTCAGATTGTATTTTTCTAGACAAGGAGCTCCGTCCCTTTGTGCCACTTCCTCTCCCATTTATTCTTGTATTAGCAGTACTTCGAGATTTCCATGGACTAGAATTCAATTATTCAACAACTACAATATTATTGGTTATGGGATTTCTTGCTCCTATTCCTCTCAGAGTAAACCTGTTACCATAAGGAGGTGGTCTGGAGCTACTTCCCTTGAAGATGATCCGGGGAGTCTTCCTTGGAAATTCTGGCTAAGGGGGGGTCCTATCGGTCCGACATCTTTTTTGATCCCAAGGTGTTCCTCTGCATAACGGATACATTCAATTGACTCTGCTAATGATATTGGCTTCCACATTATAATCATGGCCCTGATTCGAGGATTTAGCCCATACACAAAACACTGAGCTTGAAGTTTATCAGTATCTAGAAAATGAACGTATTTTACGAGTTCCATAAACCTTATCTCGTATTCCTCCACTGTTTTTTTACCTTGGACTAACATATGTAAAGCTCTGGCTTGCTACTCTTAAAAGTAAGGTGGAAAGTATTTAGCGCAGAATCTTTCCTCGAACAATTCTTAGGGGACATTGCCCGAACCGAGATGAAATTGATTTTCTAGGTTTCCTCACCCAATCAAAATACCTTCTTTTAGCTAAATATAGAAATATTTGTTTTAAAGGTAGAAAAAATTCTCTTAGCGTAAAACACCTTGCCATTCCTTCCAACCATGTTTCAGTACGTTCTCTGATTTACTTTCCTAGAAATTCTAGGAGTTTAATCTTTTGTAGCCCCCTAGGAATATCTTCCTATGTTTGTCTATAATCTAAATCTTTGGACTTTTCTGAACGTCTCTCCTCAAGATGAGGTCGCTCTTCTTTGGCATTGGTTGGTTTCGACCCTTAACGTTTCCATAATGGATTCTAATGAGCGCATAATAGTAGTTAGTTCAAGTGCTGGAATAACAGGTGCGGTAATCTAAGTTTAATATTTAAGTTTGTAATTTTCAGACTGCTTGACAGCTAGAAAAAAACGAATCATGATTCATAAAAAAGAATACAAGTTACGCGTACTATCTATATATATATATATATAGAATAATTTATTCCTACTTCCCATTGAATACAACTCTATTCATATTAGCATATTTACAATTAGCCCATAAGTGTGCATGCCTTTTATAAAACATTACAATAATTTTAGTAGTTTCAAAATAGTAATTCAATTTCCAAACCATCCTAAATCTTATATCACATGTTTATTGAATTTAACCGAGACTAACTAGTAAAACACTAATTAAAATCTATGGTTAAACTTTGCCTTTAATTACTTAATTTACATGTAATTTTTTTTTTTTTTTTTAATAACTAAAACTATTAAATAAAATTTTAATTTATAATTTGATACAAAATACATCCTTCCATAAACGTATTTTCTTCCTCAATTCTAATTTTAAACATGATATTAGCATTCTTGTTCTTACTCAAAGGCAATGTTCCCCAACAGTGATATATATAACTTCAATGGATGGACAACAATAAAACTGTTATTAATGAAGGAACGAAGAGTTGTATTTAAAATTAATTGAATAATCTCCTTCATAATGAGCCTGCTCCTGCTATTTCATCTCAGTGTTGTTTTTAACTCTTCTCGATTAAAAGACAAGGCAATGGATATGTGGCCATTCGCTTCTCCTTAGTTCTTCTCATGTGCTTCATATAGTCACACAATTAAAGAAATATACGCTCTTGGCATTTAATCAGGGGGAGAGCACTCCAACATAAAGGATCTATGTTCAACAATAAACATGAGCTATCCAAACATTCAATCCATAATTATTTTATGGAGTTGTGATGTAAGAACCTACAACTATAAAAAGAACTGAAACGTTATCTTGGATTTTCTTTCCTCCATTTAAACTTTACCTGACAAGATGGCATGATTCCTATTAGAGGGATACGCTGGCTATAGGTTCGAGTCATACGTTCGTAAATGTCAATTCGACCCTACAACTCCCAAAGGTACCCAATGGCCTGGGAACGAAATAACTGCTAAAGACAAGAAATCAAATTGGCAATTTGGTTGGTGGAAGGTATCGACCATGCAACCATAACCATCATGTAATATATATATATATATATTTATATACTGCTGAATCTAGAAGTTCGAGTCTTTTTTCCTTTTTTGTTTACACTTCAAACCTTTACTTCTGGATTTCGGCCTGGCCTACTTCCACGCGTCGTATCAAAACGACACCGTATCAAATCAACGTGCTAAAATTTAAACCATATATCCACCGATTGTAGCGCTATAAAGTGTCAAGACTTTACACCCTATGACGTCGGAATCATATAACGTCGGGAATTTATACCATATAACGACGAGACTTATCACTTAAATCGCAGGGGTTAAACATTTCAGGTTTCATAGGTTTCTATGCTTATGAAACGAATTCACCAAGAAGACACTAATTTGTTCTGCCGGGAAGTAATAAAATCAAGGGATTTTTTTTTCTTTTTTTTTCAATATTTATATAGAGCCTGCGTAAACCGATTAAAATAGGGAAGATGGAGCCGCTTAAAACTTAGTTTGCAATCAGTTGTTTCTATTCATTTTCATATTTGATCGAAGGCGCCAGATTATGCTTTGCGATTGGAGGTCATGGTTTCAAATCTCACTGTCAACAGTTCAATTTATTTTAACTAACAGGCGAGCTCAGGTTTTCTTCCTCAATTTCTTAACTGCCATCTTCGGAACTATATAAGGGTCTGTTTAGGGTTACGACTTTTAAATCAAAATTTCTATCGTGAGTTTCAGTTTGTAGTGAGTCGCTCCTCCAATTTAGTAACCCACTCTCAACAATTTAATCTTCTGAATCCTTTTCTGTTGGTGAGAAACAATGTCCTCCAAATTGTGTTCAAAAGGATTCAGAAAAGCATTGAAGGCTTAGTAATGAAGGTTTTTTGAGGGTTTTGTTCTTGGAATTTCACAACTTACACATGCTTCTTGGCAGTGACCTTTTGGTGTTCAGTAATGAAAATCATGTGGCTGTTAATTTACATCTATGGGAGGTGAAGCGACAGGTGACTCCATTAATATGGCTTGATGCCTGGATTGATAATGTAATGGCAAGTATACTAGAGTTGGCTATATGTTATCATCATGATGGTGTGGTTCAAGGCTATGAGCTTCTAAAGAAGGATGATATATTTTTACTCAAAGGTATTGCTGAAGATGGAACTG
Organism: Pinus albicaulis; assembly: GCA_034641835.2. Classification (NCBI taxonomy): domain Eukaryota; kingdom Viridiplantae; phylum Streptophyta; class Pinopsida; order Pinales; family Pinaceae; genus Pinus; species Pinus albicaulis. The sequence goes on along the minus strand of JAXQQM020077214.1, from coordinate 42,374 downwards.
TTGTCTTTCATCCTCAAGTTGTCCAGCGGAATGGTCTTTCGGTTTGAATTTTTTTTTGCAAGATAATTGCAAACAAGATCCAAGATCCTATTGGCTGTACAAAATGCTGTAGAGGATTTGATGCAATTGTTTGATCTTTCTGTCCTATCAAAAGCTGTTCATCGGACAAAGATGAGAAGAGCTGTAGCCTACTTCCTTCCTCTAAGAATATAAGAAAAGCAGAGTACTCGCTACCCTTGGGGAGCATATTTTATCAAGTTACCTATAACATAGAATGAACAAAATAAACCACGCACACCTATCATGGTTTATGTTTATGTGAATTTGAAGGCCCTATTTTAAAATTTTAATGCCCAAAGGTCCTGAAGGTTCAATCGTGCTCCGATACCATGTGTAAGAACCTTAAACTTTAACTTTCAGAATTTAACCATCAATCTCAAAATACATAAGTGTAAAGCTCTTAATTTTCGATATTAACAATCATTCATAAAATTAATACTACAAAATTCAGAGTGAGATTTTGAAACAGAATATATATCAATTGAATAATTAATACTTACCTAGAACCGTGTTTGAAGGTGTTCCTAATTTTTCATGGCTCCAGCTCCCGTTACCAAACCACTGTTTTCCTCCCACCCTATTTGAGGTCAACCTCTCCGGTTCCCAAATACATAAGACAAGTCTTCTAGCCCCTGTGCCCAAAACTCCAATAACAATCGAGAGCATTCCATAACTCTATTAGAACTCTCGAACTCACTGCTCATGTCTCAAGTAGTTAGAACTCCTCTAAAAGCATCCGGGTCAGTTTTCCCATTCACTACTCATGCCCCTCAAGTTTACCCCTCTTCTCCTTTTATACACAAACTCCATTCCTGATATTTATTAGAATATTATATTTTAATAAATATCTTAGATTTATTAAAATATTATTATTTAATAAATATCTTGGTTTTATTAAAATAATATTATTTAATAAATATCTTGGTTTTATTAAAATATTATTATTTATTAAATATCTTGGATTTATTAAAATATCATCATTTATTTGCATAAGTCAATGCTTTTAATTTTCTTTCAACAAAGTATTAGTTTATATTATGATAATGGCAACCCTGGAAGTGCCTTTAAGAGGCTTCCACCTCCACTTCTCCTGGATCGATCCTTTCTTCAACTATGACTACCACCATCGCTAGGCTCCTTCGAGTGAGTAGAATAATTATCAGGATGAGAAGCAAAGCCACGACAGTCGAGCTCAACATGCTACCGACTATGCTGCCTATTCTCAGGGAATTACTAGACTCGAAAAGTGCAACACAAAATTGTCGAAGAGCAGTGCACGCCCAAACATAAAGTGCACAGTGAATTGGTTGAGAATTTTATGCCTAGGCTGCTCTGCTTATGAAAGGAATTCACCAAGAAGACACTAATTTGTTCCGCCGGGAAGTAATTCAATCAAGGGATTTTTTTTTTTTTTTAATATTTATATAGAGCCTGCGTAAACAGATTAAAATAGGGAAGATGGAGACGCTTAAAACTTAGTTTGAAATTAGTTGTTTCTATTCATTTTCATATTTGGTCGAAGGCACCAGACTATGCTTTGCGATTGGAGGTTGTGGTATCAAATCTCACTGTCAACAGTTCAATTTATTTTAACTAACAGGCGAGCTCAGGTTTTCTTCCTCAATTTCTTAACTGCCATCTTCAGAACTATATAAGGGTCTGTTTAGGGTTACGGATTTTAAATCAAAATTTCTATCGTGAGTTTCAGTTTGTAGTGAGTTGCTCCAATTTAGTAACCCACTCTCAACAATTTAATCTTCTGAATCATTTACTGTTGGTGAGAAACAACGTCCTCCAAATTATGTTCAAAAGGATTCAGAAAAGCATCGAAGGCTTAGTAATAAAGGTTTTCTAAGGGTTTTGTTCTGGGAATTTCAAAACTTACATATGCTTCTTGGCAGTGACTTTCTGGTGTTCAGTAATGAAAAGCATGTGGCTGTTAGTTTACATCTATGGGAGGTGGAGCGGCAGGTGACTCCATTAATGTGGCTTGATGCCTGTCTTGATAATGTAATGGAAAGTATACCAGAGTTGGCTATCTGTTATCATCATGATGGTGTGGTTCAAGGCTATGAGCTTCTGAAGCTGGATGATATATTTTTACTCAAAGGTATTGCTGAAGATGGAACTGCTTCCTTTCATCCTCAAGTTGTCCAGTGGAATGGTCTTTCGGTTTGAATTTTTTTTTTTTTGCAAGATAACTGCAAACAAGATCCAAGATCCTATTGGCGGTACAAAATGCTGGAGAGGATTTGATGCAATTGTTTGATCTTTCTGTCCTATCAAAAGTTGTTCATTAGACAAAGATGAGAAGAGTTTTTGCCTACTTCCTTCCTCTAAGAATAGAAGAAAAGCAGACTACTTGCTACCCTTGGGGAGCATATTTTATCAAGTTACCTATAACATAGAATGAACAAAATAAACCACACACCTATCATGGTTTATGTTTATGTGAATTTGAAGGCCCTATTTTAAAATTTTAATGCCCAAAGGTCCTGAAGGTTCAACCGTGCTCCGATACCATGTGTAAGAACCTTAAAATTTAACTTTCAGAATTTAACCATCAATCTCAAAATACATAAGTGTAAAGCTCTTAATTTTCGATATTAACAATCATTCAAAAAATTAATACTACAAAATTCAGAGTGAGAGTTTGAAACAAAATATATATCAATTGAATAATTAATACTTACCTAGAACCGTGTTTGAAGGTGTTCCTGATTTGTCATGGCTCCAGCTCCCGTTACCAAACCACCGTTTTCCTCCCACCCTATTTGAGGTCAACCTCTCCGGTCCCCAAATCCAGAAGACAAGTCTTCTAGCCCCCGTGCCAAAAACTCCAATAACAATCGAGAGCATTCCATAACTCTGTTAGAACTCTCGAACTCACTGCTTATGTCTCAAGCAGTTAGAACTCCTCTGACAACATCCGGGTCAGTTTTCCCATTCACTACCCATGCCCCTCAAGTTTACCCCTCTTCTCCTTTTATACACAAACTCCATTCCTGATATTTATTAGAATATGATCTTTTAATAAATATCTTTGAAAAATATCTTAAAAATATTATATTTTAATAAATATCTTAGATTTATTAAAATATTATTATTTAATAAATATCTTGGTTTTATTAAAATATTATTATTTAATAAATATCTTGGTTTTATTAAAATATCATCATTTATTTGCATAATTCAATGCTTTTAATTTTCTTTAAACAAAGTTTTAGTTTATGTTATGATAACGACAGCCCTGGAAGTGCCTTCAAGAGGCTTCCACCTCCATTTCTCCTGGATCGATCCTTTCTTCAACAATGACTACCACCATCGCTAGGCTCCTTCAAGTAAGTATAATAATTATCAGGCTGAGAAGCAGAGCCGTGACAGTCGAGCTCAACATGCTACCGACTATGCTGCCAATTCTCAGGGAATTACTAGACTCGAAGAGTGCAACACAAAAGTGCCGAAGAGCAGTGCACGCCCAAACATAGAAGCGCATAGTGATTTGGTTGAGAATTTTATGCCTAGGCTGCTCTGCTTATGAAAGGAATTCACCAAGAAGACACTAATTTGTTTTTCCGGGAAGTAATAAAATCAAGGGATTTTTTTTTTTTTTTTAATATTTATATAGAGCCTGCGTAAACAGATTAAAATAGGGAAGATGGAGATGCTTAAAACTTAGTTTGCAATCATTTGTTTCTATTCATTTTCATATTTGATCGAAGGCGCCAGACTATGCTTTGTGATTGGAGGTCATGGTTTCAAATCTCACTGTCAATAGTTCAATTTATTTTAACTAACATGCGAGCTCAAGTTTTTCTTCCTCAATTTCTTAACTACCATCTTCAGAACTATATAAGGGTCTGTTTAGGGTTACGACTTTTAAATCAAAATTTCTATCGTGAGTTTCAGTTTGTAGTGAGTCGCTCCTCCAATTTAGTAACCCACTCTCAACAATGTAATCTTTTGAATCCTTTTCTGTTGGTGAGAAACAACGTCCTCCATATTATGTTCAAAAGGATTCAGAAAAGCATCGAAGGCTTAGTAATGAAGGTTTTCTAAGGGTTTTGTTTTGGGAATTTCACAACTTACACATGCTTCTTGGCAGTGACTTTTTGGTGTTCAGTAATGAAAAGCATGTGGCTGTTAGTTTACATCTATGGGAGGTGGAGCGGCAGGTGACTCCATTAATGTGGCTTGATGCCTGTCTTGATAATGTAATGGAAAGTATACCAGAGTTGGCTATCTGTTATCATCATGATGGTGTGGTTCAAGGCTATGAGCTTCTGAAGCTGGATGATATATTTTTACTCAAAGGTATTGTTGAAGATGGAACTGCTTCCTTTCATCCTCAAGTTGTCCAGTGGAATGGTCTTTCGGTTTGATTTTTTTTTTTTTTGCAAGATAACTGCAAACAAGATCCAAGATCCTATTGGCGGTAAAAAATGCTGGAGAGGATTTGATGCAATTGTTTGATCTTTCTGTCCTATCAAAAGTTGTTCATCAAACAAAGATGAGAAGAATTTTTGCCTACTTCCTTCCTCTAAGAATAGAAGAAAAGCAGACTACTTGCTACCCTTGGGGAGCATATTTTATCAAGTTACCTATAACATAGAATGAACAAAATAAACCACACACACCTATCATGGTTTATGTTTATGTGAATTTGAAGGCCCTATTTTAAAATTTTAATGCCCAAAGGTCATGAAGGTTCAACTGTGCTCCGATACCATGTGTAAGAACCTTAAAATTTAACTTTCAGAATTTAACCATCAATCTCAAAATACATAAGTGTAAAGCTCTTAATTTTCGATATTAACAATCATTCACAAAATTAATACTACAAAATTCAGAGTGAGATTTTGAAACAAAATATATATCAATTGAATAATTAATACTTACCTCGAAGCGTGTTTGAAGGTGTTCCTGATTTGTCATGGCTCCAGCTCCCGTTACCAAACCACCATTTTCCTCCCACCCTATTTGAAGTCAACCTCTCTGGTCCCCAAATCCAGAAGACAAGTCTTCTAGCCCCTGTGCCCAAAACTCCAATAACAATCGAGAGCATTCCATAACTATGTTAGAACTCTCGAACTCACTGCTTATGTCTCAAGCAGTTAGAACTCCTCTGACAACATCCGGGTCAGTTTTCCCATTCACTACCCATGCCCCTCAAGTTTACCCCTCTTCTCCTTTTATACACAAACTCCATTCCTGATATTTATTAGAATATGATCTTTTAATAAATATCTTTGAAAAATATCTTAAAAATATTATATTTTAATAAATATCTTAGATTTATTAAAATATTATTATTTAATAAATATCTTAGATTTATTAAAATATTATTATTTATTAAATATCTTGGATTTATTAAAATATCATCATTTTTTTTGCATAAGTCAATGCTTTTAATTTTCTTTAAACAAAGTATTAGTTTATATTATGATAATGGTATATATAACTAATACATTCATTATATTATGGCAAGTTAGGGAGTTACTCAATACTTCAATAATTCACTCCTTACTCTACACCGAGTTTCTTTTCATAATTGCTTAGTGCATGTACTAGTGTCGTACACATGATACCTGCATATGTAGCTATCATATGCAGGTCTCATATGCATGCTAATATTTCTATGTTCCATAATTCGAGTTGGGTCGTTATAATGCTCTGTCAGTGGAAGCGAGTGCACACTCCCTTTGAACATATATGGAAGGTGATCCTGCACTAGTGGCCTCACAAGCTATGAAACCAATCTCTTGGTAAAAGCTCTCCGAGAAGCCCTCTATCTCTGCAGAAGCTTTCATGGTTCTCTCCTTTCCCTTCTTGTTCTTCTTCTCCGGACACACCACTGCATAGTGTCTCAAATTTTGACAATTCCAATATTTAACTTTGGAATAGTCCTTCTCCTTGTTCACCTGCTTGCCTTTACCTTTTCCTTTTCCTCCACCTCCACTGGTGGAAGCTTGCTTCATTCCTTTGCACTTCTTTCCTATTTCCAACAATGCTACATTGTCATCATCCTCCACCTGTTTGGCTGCCCCAAGATGGTTCTTTCTGATTTCATTCTGAATGAAATCATCTCACAACCTCTCCCATCCGGGAAGGTTCTCCCGTGCAACAATGACATCCACAAAACTCTCCTAAGTCTTGGGAAGACCATTCAAGGATATCCTCACCAACTTAGTGGGTGCTATGGTATCTCCTATGGTTGCCAACTCATCTCTCACTGAAGTGATCTTTGTGAGGTATGCTGTAGCACTATCAGTTGTTAGAAAATTATATATTACAAAGCAATGCAACACATAAAATATGCAGAAAAAACAAGCACACAAAACACATAAAACCAGAGAGATAGATATACGTGGTTCACCCAGTTTGGGCTACGTCCACCTTGAACAGCCAGTCCTTCCTTTCTATTATCCAGCAAAATGAAGAGATACAACCTATAGCAGATCCGCTATAATATCCTCTTTTCTCTCTCACAATTTCCCTATCTGTTTCTCGCTCTGAGAATACACATACATTACACAGCCGCAATACAATACCCTCATACAAGCGAGGGGCTTCCTTCTAGGGCAAAAAAGAAACTAAACTAAACATAACTTCTACCATTAGAACATCCGCCTAATGAACGACGCAGATTGACTAGAAATTACTATACTTTTACAAGATAATTTTACATATGTTTTTAGCTTCGAGGGCGCTGCCCCCGAAACCCCCCGCCAGAGGGAGGGCTCCATAAGTCGCAGACACCCCCCTAGACCCCCCAGGCATCGTTTAATTACGGGCGACGTTGCCGCTCCATTAAGGTACAGGGGTCCAATGCTGTGATACAAAATAAACAAGATAATCAGGCTCCACACCCAACATCAGTCTCAACCATTTTAATGGCCTTTAGTTTCTCCATTAGGACCATTTCCTATTTTCATTTGAGCTATGGTAGAGACTGGTCAAGGCTGTCCACATCTCATGTGCATAAGTTTTTCCTCTCACATGAGGAATGACATGATTTTTAACTCCATCCAGAATCAGTCTTTTTTCCTTAACATTCTGTTGGGTGCGAGTTTTGTACACTTTTCCTACACTTGTTTTCCCTATTTTGTCTCATAACTATAACCAATGGGAGTATCTTTTCCTATTTTGCTTACATCTGTATCCTAGCTTGTGCTGTTTCACCTTGTTTTTATTACTTTGCCAATTCATCAATTATTATGATATATTGTGCCTTTTTATGGCTAATTGAGGATAAATGTTTGGAGAAGATCTATGGTCTTTGTGTTGTCTTTCCAGATATCATTTATAGCACCAAAGATCCCGAGCACGAGGTCCACAAGAGCAGTTAAGGGGGTGTTATTAAAACGAAGCGATGCTGTTACACCTTGCTGTTACAGACCCTCCGTCAAATTGCTGCTACACTCTGTTGTTACAGACCTGCTGACAAACTACTGATACAGATGTATCGCTGACTGGATCTCGTCAACACCTGTTGCTGACCTATTCTTTAGCTGTTACACTACAGCTGTGGTTCTGTTACAATAGCTGTAGAAGTTGTTTAGCATTGTATTTTTGGATAACAACCTAAGGGCAGTTTTGATTGTAATCTATAATTTTCTAGTCAAAACTTTATTAGGAAGTGGTTATAACTATATGAGTTCTATTTAGATAAGCATGAGAATCATAATATTCTCATGACTAATCTATCCCTTGATTTTCTGAGATGTAACCACTATATATTTCTTGGCCCTAGAGGTCAAAAGGTTAGCGGAGAACAACATTATTTTGGCTCTATAATTGTGTTCAGATTAATACAGATTACCCTATTATTGCTGTTACATGTGTTATTCAATTTAGTTTTCGTTAAGTTCTTTCTCTACCTGCGACCTGTTAGGGAGGAAGGACCCTCCTTCTTAGCAGAGATTGCAGTGATTAAAGTAGTTGTGTGTATGCATTTGTATTTTAGTTTATGTATAAGTAGAGTGATGTTGCTGCTGTTCAGCTGTGAATATATCCGCTTCAATTTCAATACTTTGTATGCTGTTACACATGATATTAGAGACACTAGTTGGATACTTGTTGTGTGGCGCGCTAGAACAGATTAATTGAAGTGTGATTCCAGTCTTGTAGATCCTTTTATTTCTGCATGAGTGATTTAATTCTAGCATTTACTTCAACAATGATTTCTTTTCTTTGGAATTGCTTATGGTTGGTGTATCGGCACATACAATGCAACTGTCATTGGAATAAAAAGACGTCCCTGGATTGATAATTAATGTGTAATGTGTAGTCATTTGACAGTGATTAATACAACCCAACACATACTTCTTGTTAAACTCTTCCAACTATACAGGGTCAACAGGTACTGCTACTGGGTGCTGTGTGGTATGTACCTTACTGCCCTAGACTTCTGCTTCCTCAAAGATGCTTTGGATTCTCTCCCTCCATGCACTATAGTTGTTCTGTCCATCCAACCTATATTCAACCCTCAAACCCAAAGACATGTTTCACTGTCCTAACAAACTAAAATTTCAAATTTTTGGCAAAGGTTCAGTTTTTTGTGTAAAAATCAGCTTGTTGTGATTTTCACTTTGCTGTCCCAAACTGCACTTTTCAGCCAACCAAGATCTAATACCATGTAGAAATTTCAGCCCCCACTCCGATTATCATTTTTCCTTATCACTCCATGAATATAGTTTTAAATTTATACATGACATAAATACTAAAATCTGGAAATGACAGAAATTTCTAAAAACAAAAATTTGGAGATTTCACAACTGCTGGAAAATGAAAAAAAAAAACACAACAAAATTATGACAACCACACACAAAAAATAACACAATGATTTTTTGTCAATGTGACCCTGGAAAAACCCCCTACAACTCTCGGGGAAAACCAGTTTGAGAGATTTTCTTTATTTCTGAAAATGTTGTTACAAAGAAACTGAAAAACATAGTAAAAAATTTAGCAACCACAAATACAGACTTATCTCGATTTCCATGCTTGAACTTTGCCTCAAAAAATGTGCCAATCAACAAACAATTGAAACATAATTTTAATAGCAATAAATGACATCATTAAATGCTGTATGACTGCCTCAAAAAATGTGCCAGAACAACTATACATAAATGTATAGAGTGTACCGATTTGTACAACAATCCTCGAAATCTGTGCCTAGAATCTGCCTCGAAAACTGCGGTTAATCTACTGTCCCTTTTCTCAAAATTTGTGCCAAAATTGCATCAATATTTCTCCTCGGTCTTCATGCCCATAATCTACCTCGAACTCCGTGCTAAATGCTGATGTCCCTCTTCCTCGATCTTCGTGCCTTCCCTCCTTGGAAATAGTTCCTCTCTCCTGCTATAGAGATTCTGCCTTGGGATTTGTGCTAATAATGATGTTGTATGGATTTGCTGAAGTCTCTTTGCTGCCCTCCTTCAACTTCTCACTGCATAGAAAATTTTCTCCTTGCTCTCCTTCTCTTCTCTCAATTGTTCATGAAAGACTGAATAACATTTTCTCTTCTTTTCTCCTTTTACCCTAACCCTAAGTGACTTTTGGGGAATCCCTAAATCCAATGGCTGAGTGCTAGGATATTTCGACACATAGGAAATAGTTAAGAATAACTTAGTCTAGTGTAGAGTTAGGTAAAGTGTGCTTCGATACCATGTAGGAATTTACAGGGTAAGTTCCGTAGATCAAGAACCAAAGGTCACCGCTCACAAACAGATCACAAATCAGTACACCAGTATAATCACGTGGTTAAAACCGTTTATGAGAGAAACATACGTAACTTTTCTTTTTATATTAATAAATTCCCTGAAGTGGTCGCGTTGGCTTAGGGCGTGGACTGTTTCCCTCTTTGAGGATTTTAATCACGTGATTATACTGAGATAGGTTTAGATTAAGGGCTGAGAATAAATGTGCATTTAATTCTCACTTTCTATTTTTTAACTCACCCCACCTAAATAAAGACTAACTTAGCCTTTTATTTTCATAGTCACTTTTTCACTTTCTAATTTTTCATTGACTTTAATAAAGTCGCTTTAAAACTAGAATGTAACTTTATCACTTATAAAATCACTTTTAAATTAGATTGACTTTACCACTTATAAAGTCACTTTAGGAGAAAATTACAAATAAATTTGGACACTTTTCCCGAGGCCAAAGGTCAGAGTCTTAGGAAACCACTTGTCCTCTGGTACCCAAATTTTAATAGTGTTTATTTTGATCTAGCTCTGATACCATGTAGAATTTCCAAGAAATTCTAATCTGCTGATAAGAACAATTTGAAAAACACTTTCTTTTCTTACAAACACAAAATCTCTCTACTCAATTTGCAGTGAAATTAGGAACATAAATAAAACATAGTCACACAATTCAATAATTTTTATTTACTAGGGAACCCAACTAGGAAAACCCTTTGCTTGATGAGAATTTTATTGATAGAAAAAACTGAGCAATTGATCTCTTACAAAATCTAATTTTGTCACTTGTAGAGTACACCCTTATTCCTGCTTATCATAAGCATGAAACCCTTGCAATAATGTTGATCTTTGTTGTGCTCTACTAACCCGTGCACAAGATTCTCTTGCATACTCTTCCTCTCACAAGCTCCATGCACAAACTTGTGCTTCCTATTGCTTGGTCTCACCAACTCGTGCTCACCAAAAGAATGATTAAACTTGTGCCTTTGTTCCTCCTTTTGAAGGCAATTTGAATGGTTAAAATTAGTTAGTTTTCTAATTAAGGAATTGAACTAGAGATTTTCTAGTTAACAAAAGTCAACACAACTAGTTAACTGGATCATCCCATAATTTAGGAGGCTAACTCCACTTAAGCTTTCATTTCCCAATTTAACTCTCACTAGAATATCAAGACTTCAACTTCAACTTCAACTTCAACACATTAGTTAACTGCCTCATGCACTCCTAATTTTTAGCGAAACTCCTAAATTTAAGGAACTCATGCATGCACGAGAAGGCACTTGAGTTTGAATCCTTGAATTAAGGCACAAATCAAGGAATCAATTTCGCGCTACTATTTTCAACACTTCTTTCTCCAAGGTGACATTAACTCAGCTCCTCAATAAATTAAGTGACTTGGCTTATATTTTCAACAATAACTGTACCAAAAATCGATTCCTCTTTAGGAGCTCGCACGACAAAAGTGTAATCCTTTTTGTATATGAGGCTTCTCGGTTACTATATATGATATAATGAGGCCTTTCGTCCTTCTTGAGGTTTTTTTGCCTTAGTCACTGAAGCTTTGATCTCTGCTACAATATGTTAAATTTTGAATTTGTATCAAAGGAAGTATTCCTTTCAAGATAGTTTATTTTTTCATAGATATCCATTACATTGACCTTGAGAGATTTTCCTTACTATTGAAATTATTTATATAGACAAAGCATTGTGCTTCCATGTCTGAATTGTAAAGTAGCTAATGTGGATAATATCTTTCTTTGAGAGAGATAATCATGCAAGTGTCATTTTCAAAAGCATACTGTCTAATTTTAACTTAGTCTTCAACAACATAAAATGATTCTTTTGGTCGTCTTTTGAGGCTTCTAAAAAACAATAGCAATAGGAATATATATTACTTTCTATTCAAGAGAAGTATTTTCTATAACATTATTGTGATCTCAAACAAATCTTCTAGACCAAATTTTCCTTAGTCATTCGACCTTTGCAATCATATACAGTCTTTGAGGAATTTCACACTTTTAGCCTGATATAATCTTGTCCTGAGGGATTTCAAATTGAGGCATAACCTCAGGAATCTTTGACCTTCAAAATTTCTTGACCTACAAACTAGGATAATTCAAATTTCCCTAAGTATTATTATGATTAAATATAATTATCGGCCTTTTAAGTAGGATATGAATCTCTAACCTTCCTTTGATCGTTTGTACCATCTAATATTAGGTTGATGCCATGCTCCTTTATCATAGATATTTAAAGGTTCCTTCAAAGTATGTTGACATAAAAAGGCTGCTTTGTCCACTGAGGCTCTCGATCCTCTTCCCTAAGTTCCTTTTTTGAGGTTAATTTTGGTCTTTTGAAGTAGGACTGAGGCTATTGAAAACCAAGTAGATTGACCTCCTATCAAGAAGATAACTCATGAATTCTCAACCAGTAATTCATACTATTGATGTAGAAGTATTAGGTTTTTGTCTTTAAGGTTTCTTTTTTAAACCTTTGCTCCGAAACCATGTTGAATTTTCAAGCATCATCAAAATTGATAATTACTTCACATGGTCTTTCTTAGGTTAATATTTTCTTACATTCTGATTCATCATGAGAAGTAATTACCAGTATAGCAGATGCTTGAAAATTCAACAGTGGACATTGATTTAAGCAACTAGATTGAAAACAACTTGGACGTGGATAAGAAGATTGTTTGTACGTCATTATAGAAAGAGGTGAATTTGAGTAACCTTCAACATCAGGAAGATAAATAAATGACCAAACCCTTCCACATCATTATGGGAATTTTGAGGTCTAAAATGAGTCTCCTAAGGACATAATAAAATAATAGTTAAACCAATAAAATACTATTTATGAACTTGCATTTTACTTTTTGCACCACACTCCATGTAACCATGGTTAAATTCAATTGAAAAAGTGTACCAAAATAAAATTAATAAAAAAATTGTATTGATGTGATTATAAACAAGAATGAGTTTTTCAATAAAATGCCATTATCATTGAACAAATAATGTATTTGTCTTTTGTACTTAAATAACTTAAAATAAATTATAAATATAAATTCATAAATTCTTAATTGTATAATATACTATTAATTAAAATTTATATTATTTAAATTATATAATATCATGAAATTAATATACTATATAAAAATAAATAAAAATAATATCATAAATGTAATTTATTATTATATATATATATATATATTTATATTACATATTGAATTGATTTGATTTGTAATATAAGAAAAAATAATAGATAATATAAAAATGAAAATAATATATATTCTATAACATTTAGATTATTTTTCATAATATTATGTATAATAATATATAATATTAATATAATCATAATGAAATTAATTAGTTGTATTTAAAATTAAAGAAAAAAAATATTGAGATAGATTTAATTTATATTTATAAATATAATATTAGATTTATATACATTGAAATTTTAGATTTTTTTTTACCCAATTATGTTAAACAAATGTACCTTTTCTCTTTAAATTTAGTATGTTCATATTATTATTAATATTATAATAATGTTATTCATAGATTTTATTTATCATAAAATTACAACATTACATTTTTATTTATATTGATTTCATATGTATAATATATATGTATAGATATTAACTTATAATTAATTTGAAATTGTAATATTAAATAAAATAAGACGAATATATAATTTAAAAATAAATATATGAAAATATACAAATATAATATTTATTGAAAAATGTGTAAAACATGAAAATTATGTAAGGATATGCATTATTTCTTTCAAAAAATATGAAATGACAATAATAATATTTTATTCAAGAAGTGTGAAATGACATTTATTATTAATACTTTATTTTATGACTTTAAAGGTATTTAGAGCACTACCATGATTAACCATGAGTTTTTATCCACCATTGAGAATGTAACAAGTAAGTACCTTTAACTCAAGTAATGCCACTTCAACCATTGGGGATGATGTCATCCCATAAAATGTGATTAGCTCTCAAAAATTGAATTTTGATTGTACATTTTCCTTAGGAGGCCCATTTTAGACTTCAAAATTCCCCTAATGAAAGATACATGTTGAGAACATCGTTGCCACAAAATCTAACAGGCCTTGGAGAGGGAAACCCTACAAAGCATAAGCTATGCCAAGAAGAAAAAATGGGGTAGTGTCCCACTGTTACCACAATAAAAACCCCTTGCTCTTTACAAAATTTCACCGATGGGAGGAGTCCCGGTAGGATAGAGATCACTTAGAATAGATATTATATGGTTAATGTGTGAAATGATATCACTAGGAACTCTTCAAGAAAGACATAACTTAGGTCCAAAGCTTCGCTAGAAAGCAATTTTATTTTTATATTGAGACCTAGAAAAGAGGGAACAAGACCTAGGGCTTGATAAATTTGATGAGTGTTGGAGTAACCAAAGGTCAAGTTTAGGATAAAAGGTTCCTTACATATGGTAAGGCTCATGAAACCTTGAAGGAAGCCATTACGTTGAGGGAAGGAGGACTAGGGTTTCCCTCTTAGGAAAACATCTGAGGCAGAGAAATTTGTGGATGAAATTGAAGTGGATGCCCACCAAAATGATAGATTTTGTGGAAAATACTATCCTCTTGATGTTTAGGCTCTCCAACCACCAAAATTCATCTTGCTTAGGGATTCACACCAAGACCTAGTTTCCTAACTTGGCCTTGAAAGGACTGAATTGAGAGAGAGAAAATATGGATAATATTTGACAATAATCACCAATTGATTGGACTAGTTCCTTGTACCTTGGGAATATGGAGTCAAGGATGTCAAAGATTAGCTAAAATTATTCCCGAGGCTGAAACTTGATGCCATAGCATTTAAATTTCAAGCATTTACCCACTCAATGGATAAATGGAATTTTGTGGGAGAGCTACTATGATTTCACCAGTAGGACAATTCATCACATGTTATGTATGAGCAATGCATGCAACATTCATATCTATAAAATTAAAAATAGGGCATAATTTAGCATAACCTATAATTAATAATTCCATAAATTAGACAATCAAGGAATATATATTCAACAATACAATACACTAACAAGATAGCATGCAAGGTTTCCATCCATTAGATCAAATAATAGCTCAAAAGAATATCCAACATCAACTCCAAACATCAAAATTCATCCAAAGATCTCCAAAAATCAACAAGAAAGCAGGTGTGAGTTCCTTTAAGGATGCCAAAATTCCAATGTGCGATGATGAGATATCACAATGATGTGATCTCTAATTTATATGTGACTAACCAATGTCTAATTGAGCCTATAATCCCCTCAAACAATAAAATAATGGGTAAACTACAAGCAGGTCACAAGCCAACCTTGTAGCTTTCATTAAGACATAAATATCTGCACACTTGTGAGTCAAAGTGAGAAAAATGATGATGTCATGCTAGTATATTTCCCTTTTAGGACTTGCATTAGGCTCCTCAGGTGCCATGACAAGTGTAGATGGCCTCTAAAATCATAATCTAGGGGTTAGCCCCTATATCTCTATGAAAGTCACCCCGTGGACCCCAAATGTGGGTTCGAGGCACAAAACTGGTCTCATGGGTCTCATTCTGGTGTGAATGTCTAATTCAACTCCAACGTTGAGGGCTATAATGATGGTTCTAGCCCTCCCATGTCTCAAGGTGCGAGACATACCTCATCTAGAACCCAAATCAATTTCCAAATCATGTGATAATTGCTAAGCCAGTTGGGGCAATGTTGGTTGAGGTGCATAATCCCATGAATAATAAAGCAAAATTTATGAGAGTTGTGGGTGTCGAAGGTTCCCATGGATACAAATGATGCTCTACAACAGTCTGGAGTCCCATCACACTCGACGCATCACCTGTGGGTGTCAATATGTCCCTTTGGAGGACCCAGACTGATTTGGGTAAATTACTGATACCCTTAACCAAGACCTTTTACTTTGGCTGATGTGTTAGAATTGCATTTAATCAAAGCGTTAATGAACATAAATGAACAATCTACATGCTGTAAAGAAGAGGAACATATCAAGCATTAGCAACATAAGAGATCGATCATGGATTTTGTCTAGGAGGGACTACGTTTCCGGGCCTTGGTATCAAGATGGTGTAGGCCACTGCATTAAGTGCTAGAAAGAGTGATGATGTACATGGATGGTGTTTTCTATATCATACAAGGAAAATTCCCTAACCCAGGAGTGGCTGGATCTCTCCGCGAGATGTTACGCTACAAGAACTCTCACTCTAAAAAATGACTCCTATTAGTATGATAATAACTCACTCATAATGACTATGAGTATCCCACCAGCATGGAAACAAAGGAACCTCAATCAAACACACATGAGACAATGAGTATCGTGCCAACATGGTAGCAAAGGGATCTTAAACATAATACAAATCCATGATAGAAATTACATCTCACATCAAGAACAAAACAAGATCCCACATCAAACATCAACAGAGATCTATACAACACAATGCATCTCATAGCAAAGAGATAAAGAAGTACATGATCACACTGCATATGCCTCACATCCTGGAGCTATATGAAGAAAAGGATGATAAATTGTTGCGATATGGCTATACCATCAATCTCGTGGCATTGAATATCCTGAAAACAACTGCTCACACATTGAATGTTGACACCTGCAACTCCACTTTGAAAAGTGGCCGAAAAACATAAGGCTCAGATGGAAAATATGACTGCACCATTGAAATCGTGTCGCTAAGAGGTGTAGGATCGACTGTCAATTTGCTGAATTCTGACAAAGTGAAAATCTGGGCCTTAGGGAATCTTTTAGATTCCCTCTAGATTCCTGAAAGATTCTGCTCCACAGGGAATCTAGAAATCTGCAACTCAAAACAAGAATCTGATCTCACCATTGAGATCCTTGCGAAATTCTAAGAAGCATGAGTTTAAGGTTGACCTCATTCTGACACTAGCGAATTTTGGCCTCCAAGGAATCTGAAAGATTCCCTTAAGATTCCTAAAGATTCTCCTACACAGGAAATCTGCAAAAAAGCTGCTCAAAAGGAAAATCTAGGCTTACCATTGCGCTCACTGTGAAATTTTGGTTAAAATGCATATAAATTTTAATACATTCTGAAAATTTTACCTCCTTGGGATCAAAAGATTCCTTTGGCATCAAACAAGATTCCCTCGAACTGTGTGCCATCCTCTGCCTCGAAAATCGTGCCCACACTACACTGGTTTGGCTTGGGTGCACTAGTGAACAGTCGAGTTTATATAAAATTTTGTGGTGGATTTCCCAACATTAGGTGATTGACACAATGGTTAAAATTTCAATTCGTTGGAGGGAGGTCGGGTGGTCAAACCCCGCCCCCTCCAAAATAGTGCATTTTCATTTTAATAAAACCAAACATAAGTTTATAGTGGGGGGCTGGATCGAGAAACCTGCTCAACTCTTTTTCTGCCATGTCACATTGCATATATAGTGTAATGTTTTAATGTTTTAATAAACGTTGGTTGGTTTTTAATTATGATATATGTCATAAGCATATTTCCCATTTATGAAAAATTTCGTTGGTATGGTTATAACCATATTTAACCCACCATATTTATATTCATTGACTTGAATTTAGTGGGTGTGGCTAAAATCAATTTTTTTTTTTGTTTTTTTTATTTTGATTTTATTATATAGTTATTAAAATAACTATTATTAAATGATTTTGTTTTAATAACCATATGTTATATGGTTTTTGTTTTGTCCTTTCGTGCAGGTTGAGGACCAATGGAGAAGTGCCATGTGTCAGTGGATGAGGGGCTACCATGTGGATCCCATGTGCTCATTGGGATGCCATGTGGCACAATGTGGGCCCCACGTTCCATGCCTTAACAAAACTTCAAACTGCTCTCACTCCCTCATATGAGCTCAAATTGACGAACTGTTCACACCACTGCAATCATGACGACGAGATCTACGCTATGGTTTTGGTTCGAAAGAATTTTGAACACTTTGATTTTTGAGCTTTTTTCCAAGCCACTGGTGTTTGAAGATCCACCTAGATCACAACCCCCAGTTAAGTTGCCTAAACCTATAGGTGGAACCACCTTCCAATTACACACAACATGTAGTGTTGCAACTTTCACCATTAGGTACATTAACTTATTGCATCTAAGTGAAATAACCTTGAAAGAAAAAGGAAAATTAACACTTCATATGAGGCTTCTCTTAAAAAATGGGAGCCTTAGTCACGTAATGGTGTTACCTCCCTAGGTAGTAGTGGTTAATAGACAATCCTATTAGGTGTTCTCAACCCCTGTTGAGAAATCATGGCGTTTAATTCAAATTCTCTTCTTGATAATTACATGTGAACTTGTTATACTTCTCTTTCTTAGAACTTATCTTTGTTAGCTTACTATGATTTTCATCAAGTCAATTATCAAAACACAAGAGACACAAGGTTTAGGCTCTTCAAGCCAGGGCCAAAAAACAAAGTGTCCTCCCAAGACCCTTGTCACTAGCCCTTGATATTCTCCTTGAGCTTCTCTTCTTTGCTTCTCCTTGAGGATATCAATCCCTTTCCTTTCTGCCCCGTATTGCATAACACTTCTTGGCATACATAAGGAGAGTCTCGGTCTCCTTGTTGCTTTAATTCTAGATAGAGATTTCAGTATCCTTTTCTTTTGGTTCCTTCTTGCTCAATTTCAGATTCCTTCTTCGACTCCTATACTTCTTCTTGGCTTATTTCCTTGAATCTTTTATGAGTCACCTTAAGCCATAGACCTAGCTTCCCTTACATTTTAATAGACCTCTGCCCTTCTGAGATATGTGAGGTATCGATAAACTCAAGACAGAGATATATAGCTCTTTACTCCTTTTCTAATGTGCCTTCTAACTTCGCACCTGTTGCAGTTCCTTCTTCGCACTTTTCTATGAAATCTTGATGAAATTGATGATCCTACAATGAGACAGAGTTATGCTATATATAGTGACTAGGGTTGGAAAGGGCCCCGACTTCCAGAGCCTGCGACAAGGTCTTTGGGATGTTAGTCTTTATTTGTAACATGACTTCATTTACATCCTAAAGACATCAAGAACAAGTCTTTGACTTATAATAACATATTCTTTCTCATGAAACCCATGAAGCAAGTATTACAATAAATTCAATTTATTATCTTTGTCTTCTTCATTACATAAATTCATAATTAGAAGTCAATATGAAGACCGAACCTAGTTACATTTTTCAACAATTCCTCTTAACTAGCGAGGTATTCACAATGGTGCATGGTCACTCTCAATTTGAAGAATCTCATAAGAAGAATCTTATTGGTAATCCATTTTTTATAGCATCATATTAACCATCATTGTTACAGTGCAAGGGCTTGACTAACAACTCCATCTCTCCACAATACCATGAGCTACAATGTTGGCGAGACCAATGATTATAGACAAATTCATCATTGTCTCCAAGGTACATATTCCACCCAGGTGTTCATCGAGTATGACTTCCTAGGAATATTCTTATAGAGATAGCTAATCCTCGAATACCCTTCCTTCCACGACTACTCTTTACTTGGATGCCTTCATACATCCCCCAAAAGAGTATCAGATGCCAGATTAATTAATTATAAATATGAACATTAAATCAAAAGTTACCTTAGTGATGATATTTTACCATGAAATCTTCTTGTAGGCATTGAAATCCTTTGTTATAGATTGACACATCTCCTAAATATATGTATTTTCAAGGGTCTCTATATTTTCCATACTTCTATCAGAGTCTACATATCTTCCCAAGAGATTTTCTAGTCAAGTTTTCTTGGCTTCCTTGGATGTTGACTGCTTTTTATTATGTTACATTTCTTATGATCTCTTCCTTTTTCTTTCTCCACACATTTTAATTCATTCTCAGGAACTTTAAATGTGCAGCTCCTCGATAATGTGAAATCACCTCATATTCCATATGAGGACATATTATGTTGATTTCATCGAGTGTGGATCATACTTGTTGGAAACTTGTGCATCAGAAGAGTTTATGCTTTCTACTTTTCTTTGGTCATATTTCTACTACCTGTAACCATATGACCTGTCTACATAACATCCAGTGTCAGCATAAATACACATGTCCCTCGTTTCCTTTCTTTTGAGTCATCTTGCAACAAATTTTCTTAGAATGAAAAGTTTCATTCCCTTAAACTACTTCATTAATATGTCATCATATCCTAATCCTAGAATTCTGTAAGTCAAAATTATCGATGGAACCTTTTTCTGTCTTTTTAACCATTAAATCCAAAGAGGACATCATTAGAAAAATGTCAGCTCATGTTTCCATATTTATTAATGAATGATGAACCATGATCTAGATAACTGCCTGTTTTTCTATGGCAGAGGGAGCAACACAAAACCTCAACGTTAGTGCTGGTGGGATGCAGTTTTCTGCAAGCAGATCCTCTTTTTTGGGAAGAAATTTGTTAGAGGGAAGAAACTAAGCATAGTGAGGGAATTTTCTTCCTCAAGGAATATCTAGCCGGGGAATTCTATTTTTCAAGATATGAGCAACATATCTGGGTGGAAAATCTACCATATCAAACAAGGAGTGCGTAAACCATTCCAATGCCGTGTAGAGGAGAAAGAGGAGAAGATTCAACATTTTCATATGACAGAGATGTCAGCCAATGGGTTGCATGACACTGCGGGAATTTCTTCCTCAGATAATTCCGCACGAAGGAATTCGATTTCCCGCTGCAGAGCAGAAGTAACCATGAATGGATCTACTACTACAACAGGGAGTGTGTAGAGCCAGTCAGCAGCTGCGCAGAAGAGAGAGGAGGAATTTGACAGTTTTGCGAGATCATTTTTTCCTCCAGTTTTGAGCTTCCATATTTTTGTAGCTCTGCAGGGATGATCATACAATATTTCCAGAAGAGGTCATGTGAATTAGCTAGAATGCAGATCTAGGCAACAGATCGATTTCCAATTGTCGGAGACAGTTGCTGGAGGCAGAGCGAGTTGTCTAGTACGAGTTGAAAAGAGAGGAAGGGTCCCAACCAGGGACTAGTCTTGAAAGGAGATAGTGGGACACCAGATCTAGGAGGAGGAGGAGTATAAGACTCTAGTGTGCCATATTGAACAGGATCCTTGAGGAGTCCACCTCTTGGATCATAACCTTGATATGAGTGCCCAAGATCAGTAGTAGCAGGTTGGAGGACTTTCAGTTGGTGCAAATGAATGTTGGAGCGACAGATGAAATAGCTAGAGCACTAAATTTGAGCAGTGTAGTGGAGAGAGGTGTAGTGCAGAAGCAACAACAACATAGCGACTCAGAGGGACAATGTGGGACTAGCAACATTCAGAGTTTCAACATCAAGATGTATCCATACTGAACACTTGTTCAGATTCTTGGATGTTTTTCAGTTGCATCTTTGAGCAACTGAGTTGCAGTTCAAAGTTAGCAGTGGCAGTGCTAGCAACAGATGCAACATATGGGAGGGAGTTGCAATACAGATGCAGTGTTGGCATGGCAGGGTCAACAATAGTACTGCTGCAGTAGCAATACAATAGTTGGTAGACAACATGTCATACATCAGTAGCATAGAGGGAGATGCTTCAGAGTCAGAGAAATGTGTAGTAGGGCATATTTTTTAGATCACATTCCTTACTAAGAGGGAGTGTTTATTTGGGGTAGCATCAGATGTTCTGTAAGTCTTAAACTTTGTGGAGAATCTTAGACACATGTATTCCAGATAACCCTGAAATTTTTTGGGGAAATTCCACCCGGATTTTATTTTATTAAGAAAATTAATTATTTTAAAGTGACCCTAAGTCTAAACTTAGGAAAATAAAATAATTAAATTGAATTAATAAAATATGGATGTGAATGTTCTAGAAAAAACAGATCAAGTCAAAATATAATTTTAGCCGTTTCTTGGAGATATAATCTCGGTCGTTGGAGTCTCAACAAGAAGAATATAAAGAAGACTTAAGGGTTATTTGGAAAAAAAAACCAAGAGATCAAGAGATCGATTTTTCTAAAGTGAGAAATGCTTAGAGGAAAACTTTGATCGAGATATTCTCACACAGTTAAGGGGAAGACATAGTTTTGGTCGGAGGATCTTCTCCGAGGCCAATACTACTCAACAGAGAGGCATAGAAAGACAGAGAGGAGGAAACACAGTGCCCAGAGTGGGTGAAGCAACACCTAGAGAGGGTGATGCAGGGCCACGAAGGCCAAACACAGAGGCAACACAATATTCCTAAGCCGTAGTCCGAGTTTTTGCTAGGAGATCAAGATTATGAGTCGGGAGGGATATACTTGAGTTTCCTGAGAGCATATCGATCCAACAATGGAGGTGACGCAATCCTCCAGAGTTCCCCATGCAGGCCCACGTAATTACTGCACAGAGGTAGCACGGAGGGTTCTGGGTGTTCGTTGCTTCAGCTACCAGATCAGTCGTGACTTGCAGTGTAGAGTGAGTTGATCTCACTAATTTATTCTGCTGAGTGATATTATCTGTATTGGATTTCCAGCAAGGAATACAAAGATTGTATTCAGAAATAACTACTTCTTAATAATAAAACCCTCAGATATGCTTCTTTGACTTTCCCGCATTGGGTTTTTCCGGACACGTTTGTCTAAAAAAAACAGTGTCCTATGCGATATTCTTTTCTTTTGTTGAATTTCTTGTTTCAACGTATTAATTTAATTAAGTGAAAGTTTCTTCAGTAATTTGCTTCAATATTTACAAAATAAATTTGTAAATAACTTGTTAATGTAATTTACAAGTGGGTGAGGTAACTTCAGTTGGTTGCAATAGGATTCCAAACTTGGAATTTTAACACTATGATTAGGATAACTACCTTCTTACAATGAGGTTTCTAGGATTCAAATTATCTCATAGCATAGATGTTACATAAATGTTTTTAGACATCCTTTTATGACCAGTACTCCTTACTTTTAAATGCTTCTATTATGATGCTAATGATGCATTTATCTAATATAAAATTCTTCCGAACATACTATTTACAATCGATAGAAACCTCCTAAAGAGGAAGATGATCTCAATCATAGTAGAGATCTTTCAATTCTTCTTTCTTAGATTTCTTTGCATCAGGTTCTCCATTTTCTTCGACAATATGGGTTTCTTCCTTTTTCCTCTTGTTCATATTAGACTTGGGACAATTCCTTATGTAGTGCCCAGGTTCATTACAACCATAACATCATTTCTTATCCATATTTATTTCTTTCTTTTGAGGACCAAATTTTCCTTTCCTTCTTGACATAGTAGTATTGTATTTATTTGATCTAGTTTCTTTTGTCTCACATAAAAACTATAGATCATAAAATGAAATTGATTCTCTCTTCCCCTAGGTGTATGAAGTGAAGCTTCCCCATTCCTTTGGTAGAGCATTTAGTACCATAGTGAGTATTTCTCCATCAGACACTACTTCTCCCAATTTCTGCAGTTGATATCGAATTACAAAATCTTCATAAAATATGAAATTATTCCTTCCTCTGTTGACATCTTCAACTTTTATAGTTCTTGTCTCAGAGACATTATTTCCCCTGCAGTACTCACCGAGAATAGCTGCACCAATTTATCATATATTCTTTTTTAGGATACTAGATCTAATACATAGGTAATGAGAGATTCCTTTATGGATTTTATAAGAATCCTTCGAGCTCTTATGTATCCCTTCATGTATTTGGTATAAGCTTGAGTATCTTCTTTTGAAGGTTCAAATGAGGATCCTTTGACATAGTCCATTACATCATTTTCAATCAAGTTTAAATATGTCCTTATCTTCCATGGAATAAATTTTGTAGTCCCAGACAATTTGTTGCTTTCTTTGCAAAAATACATTTTGACAGATTGAGATGAAGTCATAAATATACTTGATTAGATGATTTTCTTCTACAACCAGCTTCCTAGTTGATGATGATGTAGATATCAGTAGGAGCTCCCTCTTAGATAGACTTCTTCAAGAGTGGTGTAAAGTGGTAGATTACCTTGGATGGCTTGATGACTTCAACAAAAATGATGATTTGATGATGTCTTCAATAATGTTTATTTGGCTTCAATCACAAGAAAACTTTAGATTCCTTGAAGATGAAGATGAAATATTTGATCTTTCTTTTCTTCTTGAAAGGACCTTGATGTACTAGTCCTTTGAGTACAGTCTTTAATCTTCTTGAGATGACTTCTCAATTTTCTGCAAATTGCCTTTTCTTGAATGAATGAAGATCTTCTTAGATATGAAGATTGACTAATGTAGATATCTGAATTTTGCTTTTATGCCTTCTATAAAAATTGATCTTTGATATTTTGATGCTTGTGTGTCTTCTTATCAAATATCCCTTTATTGTTTTCAACACCTTAGCTCTGATTCCATGTTGAGAAATTGGGGCATTTAATTCAATTTCTCTTCTTGATAATTACTTGTGAACTTGTTATGCTTCTCTTTCTTAGAACTTATCTTTGTTAGCTTATTATGAATTTCATTTAGTCAATTATAAAAACACAAGAGACACAAGGTTTAGGCTCTTCAATCCAAGGCCAAAACCTCTCCCTCTTGGAGAGGAAAACCTAAAAGTAATTCTCCTTATAGATCCTTAATCGACGAGTACCAAGACAAAGACAAAGACCCAAAAACAAAGTGTCCTACCAAGATCCTTGCCCCTAGCCTTTGATGTTCTCCTTGAGCTGCTCTTCTTTGCTTCTCCTTGAGGATATTGACCCATTTCATTTTTTCACCGTACTTCACCACACTTCTTGGCATACATAAGGAGAGTCTCAGTCTCCTTGTTGCTCTAATCCTAGACATAGATTTCGGTCTCCATTTCTTTTAGTTCCTTCTTGCTCAATTTCATATTCATTCTTTGGCTCCTATACCTCTCCTTAGCTTATTTCCTTGACTCTTTTATGAGTCACCTTAAGCCCTACAATGAGCTTCACTTACGTTGTAATAGACCTCGATCCTTCTGAGATATGCGAGGTATGGATAGACTCAAGAAAAGATATATATATAGCCCTTGACTCCTTCGTTGATGTGCCTTCTAACTTCACACTTATTGCAGTTACTTCTTTTCACTTTTCTCTGAAATCTTGACCGAATTGATGATCCTACAATGAGGCCGAGTTATGCTATATATAGTGTTTGTCTTCCGGTCTCTTGATCGGCATGATATTTGAAGGAGATACGACTTCATCTAGGAGGATATTCATAGGGTTTAGGCTGACTTGGAGAGGCCTTGTGAAAAGGTCTATGGAGGATCACTTTTACATCTTTTTACAAGTGTAACATGACTTCATTTACATGACAATGAATCTATTTATATTTATGACAAGATGAAAAAATCCTAAAGACATCAAGAAGTAGTCTTTGACCTATAATAAAATATTCTTTCTTGTGAAATCCATGAAGCAAGTACTACAATAAATTCATTTTATTATATTTTTCTTCTGCATTACATAAATTCATAATTACAAGTCAATATGAAGACCTAACCCAGTTACACTTTTCAATACTCCCTCTTAACTAAGGAGGTATTCACAATGGTACATGGTCACTCTTAATTTGAATAATCTCATAAGAAGAATCTGATTGGTAATCAAAGAGGTATTATATATAAAATGATAAGTGATGATTCAATGTTACAATGAGGGCCTGCTTATATACATAGGAAGGTGCCCTTTCATGAATGGTCATGTCCATTAAGACACGCCTCTTCATTAACTAATTATTAATTAACTATAATTATGATTATTATTTATTCACTCATATTTATTTTATTTTTATATAAATTGTATTTGTAACATTGCCTCTCTCTTCAAGAAGCTTTGTCCTAAAATATTAATCCACTATTAATTTCTCCAATCGTCCATGATTATTTTTTCATGTGTACTCATCAATAATATCACCTAGGGTTGTTTTTCTTCTTTTGAAATCCCTTATATATATTAATTATTAATATTATTATTTTTAAAGTAACTTTATTATGTAATAGAGTGACTTATAATAATTTATAAAGTGCTTCAATAATTAAGTTGTTAACCTTGTGTTAGCACTCCACCAGATCTCCGAGGCTGAGAAGAGACCAACAAAGGTAACTATAGACCAAGCTCTCTCCAAGTAGTTAGTCCTACTAGGCAGTAGAGGGATCTCTCCAAGGGATCACAACCAAGAGGGTTGGTTCAATTAGGTTTTAGGCTAGGTATAGAAGCATAGGGGTTTTGATTTTTTGATTTGGGTGTTGGATGAGTGAATTAAGTCAAAGAGGTAACTAGGTTAGGGAAAATAAGATCAGAATTGCAGACGTCTGATGGGGCAAGGTAGGTAGGTACTTTAACACTTTAGGGTTTTAGGGTGAGATGGATCAGACTAGTGAGGTGCTAAAAAGAGCATGACAATACATGAATTCTTTTTAAACTGAAGAAACTGAAATAAATTGTGGTGATTCTCCCAAAACAAAGCATAAAAGATGTATTCTTCCTATCAAACTTGAGAATTAAACATATCATAGAACTGGAATGAACATGGAAAATAAAAAACATTCATACATATGAAACAAAATAAGAAACTATGTCAAAGTATAGTACCACATGAATCCCAAAAGAATAGCTGCAACTCATCCAATATATTCTGACCAAAATCTAAATACACTAGTGTCTCTGATCAGTACAACAACATCCAAAATCTCAAATGAGTGAAGAGGTGAAAGATATAGACATAAAACAACTTCTCCCAACCTTAGGGGTCGAATCCCTAAGTTGAGGAGTTGTTCCACAAAAGATTGAACTGAAAACCTAGAGTGTAGTGAGGTCAAAATCACTTATTCCTAACTTTAGTGAAATTGATTCATTCATCCTAAAAGATACTTTTACCTAATGTATTTACCCATAGGTAACTCAGAAGTATCATAATTAAATTAACATATATCATTTACATCAGTTAAAATCATGATTTTCCATGGTGAAGCTCAGAAAACTGAAAAATTAAAAAATATCAGTCCTGGTCAGGTGTGCAATGCCTTTGGTTTGTGCGCAACTCCATATTAAGCCAAGTTTTGAGGGCGTTCTTGATGTCCAAATTGATCTCATCATAGCTCATTGGAAAGCATATCTTGTCTAGTTTTCAGAAATGTTATTGGTTCCAAAAAATGATAAGGTTTGACCCTAAAAAAAGTCAATCTCCCAAGACTATTCAGTTGCGTAACGCCTGCCTGAAAATGAGGGCAGAAATGTGATTTTTAGGGCGTTTTTGGCAATTTTCCGTGCCAAATTGCCCAATTTTGGTGTGCCAGTAGTCAAAATTGCATGTTTTCTACCTTATTAATCCAATGGCGGTCTTGGTTTTGCATTTGGAGGCATATAGAAGGTGCATAACGCCTAGGGTTCTGCGCACATGACAATCAAATTGTTTAAAGACTGTCAAAGTTTGCACAAAAAACCCAAAAATTCAAAACTTTGCTAAAAAATTCTTCAAAAATGTTCTGTGAAAGCCTGACGAAGTATGTTCGGAAATGAGAGATGCCTCAGCAAGCGTGTCAAGCTTGTATCCCTCCTTTTCCTTGGCTAGGGTTTGCTTATGTTTCAACTGCAATTGCTTGAGTTTAATGCTACATACCTTGTTTCTTGTGATATACCCGTTAGAGATGTTTCTGAGCATTTTGTTGTCTTTTTTTTCCTTGTGAAGGAGTTTCTCAAGGTGGATGTTGACCTCGTTGGCAATCCTCTCCTCAAAAGTGAGTTTTTCATCCTCAATCTTCTGCCATTGTAGAGCCCTCTTAAGACCTCTTGTCCTAGGTCTTGTTCTGCTGCTTTGAATGTCATCTTGATCCGAATCATCAAGTGACATCATGGCCTTACCTCTTTTTTCTTTGATCAACTCTAGCTCAATAAGAACTTGCTGATATTTCAGCTGCTTATTCTCCTGCTTAGGAAATGAAATGACAAACTGAGCTCTATCAAAATTAGTTTGCATCTCTTTGATTTGGGCATCCTTTTCTTTGAAAATTAAGCTTGAGGCCTCATTATCATCCTGTTGATCCAAGTCAACTAGGTCAAAATCCGTTTCCTCATCATGAGGATCCTCATCCTCTTGCATGACTTCCTTATGCACAACTGCCTCTTTCTCCTTTTGCTTTCCCTTTTGTACCTGCTTTGCTAATGAAGAAGGCAAGGTCCCTCCCACAATTTGTGGGGAAAACACCTACCTATGGCCTCTCTGATATGTTTTAAAAATGTGTCCATTTCATCCTCTTTGGTCTCTTTAATCTTGCTGACCATAGCTCTCCTAGATGACACAATTTGACACTAAAATGCTGATGATGGTGATGAGATGGGTCTAGTAGGTTGAGATGATGGAGGAATAGGTGTAGTGGGTTGAGGTGGAGGAGGAATAGCTTCAACATGCTGAGCTTGTAGAGTAGTGAATATATCATCGACAATGAAAGTGTCCCATGAGATGTTCAACTGATTAAGGTGATGAAGGAAAATGATTTTGATCAGAGAGTGATGGAAGAGGTTGTTCATTTGCTGATCATACTCTTTTTTCTATACTGTGTATGCCATTTTTTCAATGCTCCTGAACAAATAATAAGGAATATTGAGAATTTTGACTCTTGTGAAATGCATGAGAAATCTGATATGGTATGTGTAGAGTCTGGAAAATCTACCTTCACAAGAGAAGTACTTCATGATGATTTTCATCATGGGAGCATACCTATCAAGAAGGTAACTGAAAGGGAAGAATTTATTTATCTCATTTCTTTACCGAGGCTTGATGTATGGTTGATAATATTGATCATCTAGGTTTTGGGCTTTAAACCGCTTCTTACCCACATTAGGTATCCCAGTAGTAGCAACAATGATGGCTGAGGATATGGTGAAAGTTACACCAGCAAGGGTCACTTGATTGTCCTGAAGGTTTGAAATGCAAAATCTAGTCAAAGCAGGGTGGTTTTGAACTCTTTGTATCATTTCACAAAAATCAAATCATCCCACATGCTTGAAACAAGTGACCGCCATATGTGAGGCCATTAATTCTCTAGTGTTAGTAGGCTCAAATCTCAAAATTATACCTCCCTTCTGTGGCCTTTTTTCTTCTCCGTCTTCCTCTTCCATGAAATCTCTATCTTCCTCTTCCATGGTGTTTTTAGTTTAGAAACCCTAGGGACAAAGAAATAGGAGTGGGAGATATGTTAGGGTAGTGGGAAAGGAGTAAGAAAAATTGGGGAAGTAGGGGAAGGGTTTAGGGAACTTAGGAAGGTGATAGGGGATCAAAATACTATGGGAATTGGAAATTAGATTTTTATTACAGGGTTGATAGGGCTGCCTAGGAAATCAAGATGCCTAGGAATTAGGGTTTAGGGAAAAGGAATTTTGGGATAGGGATTTAGTGATATAGGGGTAGGGATAGGGTTTACTGTGATGTGGGAAAGGTAAAAGGTTATTCAGGGATAAAATTTGGGATTAGGAAGTGAAACTAGGGTTTCTATCTTCGAAAAACTAGAGATTTCTCATGTAAATATTGACACCATGAAATTTTCATTTAAGAAATGCAAGGAGGGCGTGATGATGTCTTACTTGCTAGAAGATGGAGAAATACTTTACTTAAGGTTTTGAGAAATTGCACAAAGTTTTGGAGCTTGCAAATGAAATTGGACAGGTGCGCAATGCCTGTCTTCTAGGTGCACAACGCCTTTGGTCTATGCGCAGTGCTTCTCCCAGGTGCGCAGAGCCTCCCAGAAACTTGATTTTTCGCCTTTCAAATTTGATTTTCGAGCTGTGTGAGTGATGGCTCGATGTCATAGAGAGAAAATGAATGTCTTTTTGATCTTTGGATGGGATTTATGCTTGATGGATTGGATGTGTTGAGCTTTGGGACACACTTTTCCTTCTCAATTTCACCTTAAACTTTTGAAACTATACTTTTCACTTTGACTTTATTCCTTGCAAATTGATCATTTGATGGACTTTGAGAACTCTAGGATTTTGGAAACTTGATGATTTCTTGGCATATGAAACTTTGATTTGACAACTATATTTATAACCATGAACTTATTACATATTGAGAAAACATAAAATTACATAATGGAATAAAAACTACATATTACATTTCAACTTTACATAGCAAAGTGAATTTATTGATCACCCTTAGGCTTGCTAGTCTTTTATGTAATGGAAATTATGTTTTAATGTACCTTGAAAACTCTAAGACCTAATGGACACATTTGATTGAATGGACTTCATGATGACATGACTAAAAAGGTGATAAAGACTCATGAATAATGGACACTCAACATAGTGATAAAATGAGCCAAAAAGTGATGAGATGACATTTTTGTAAAGAGTGAACCTTGATTAAAATCTGCACCAAGTGACCAAATTTTTGCATGACCTAGTGGAATGACAAAAAAATTCTGAATGGGACCCTTAACATGACATGAAAGAGTTAATTTTGATCACTGGTAGAAGGATGCAAATACTGACACTAACATTGGCTCCAACTGGGGATGGTAGCTCCTTGGAGGTGCCAAGAACACCGTAGACCAAGTGCCTATCCATTGGGCATGGAGTTAAATCCTAAAAAAAAACTGAAAACTGAAAATTTAAACTGATTTGTGAAAAAGTCAAACCAACTAAAAACTGACTTTAAAATTGACTCAAAATTGACTTGAATTTGACTGAATTGATTCTGAAAACAATAGTAAACCAATGTAACTTTATAGCCTTCACTTTGGGCCCCAAGCTTCAGTGATTCTCCACTTCACACTTTGCAGGAAAATTAAACTGATATTTACAATGATAGTGAGAAATCTGTAAATTGCATCAAAGGTTGTACAGATCTATGATTAGTAGTCTTCTATATGTAACAGCCTCCCGACCAGATGTTATGCAAGCAGTTGGACAAGTAGCAAGATTCCAAGCAGCACCAAAAGAATCACATATTAAATATTCACCAACATTGGAATATCTTCGCCAGAAGCTTGGGATTCTCCCAAGTTCTCATTAGATTTTCCTTTTTCAGAATATAAAGGGGGAGTGGAAGTAGATTACAGGTCTGCAGGACGGTTGTGTGTCAGGGGGAGTGGAAGTGTGTACAGGTCCATAGGATGGTTGTGTTTCAGGGGGAGTTACCCTTTGCCATTGATGTCAAAGGGGGAGAGAATGTTGTAGGAAGAGGTGTCATGATCGCAGGGGGAGTACTTGTGTTGCCATCAATGCCAAAGGGGGAGATTGTTGATCAGCGATTGTCATTGATGTTAACCCAAGCAGCACCAGGGGCTAACCCAATATTGCACAGGAATTTTGACCTATCAAATTAATATATTTTGGGTCAATAATTATTTTTATGGTTTCTAGTTGTCGAGATGTTTCCGTTGATATATGGCACACCATGTAATTCTTCACGGTTTGAGAGATATTCATGTTTGAAGTTTGCACCCCCAGTTAGTGGGCTAAAACCCCATGGGGTTGGGCCATGGGTCATTGAAAATTCATAATTAATATTTTTTTTAAGCTCCTAAAATCCCTCCCACGTTCACTTGTTGAAGCCCCTCTCAACTTAAGCATTCATATAAATTGTGATCTTCATTTCTTCCTTATGCATGGGATTCAGCTATCTGAAACAGGTCATCGTGGAATTTTCGCTCTAAATTTTTTTCTCCGAAGGCTTAGAAGCTGAAATTTTTATGAGGCGAAGTAAAAATCCTGAGGAAGCTGTAGCAAAAATTTTAGATCAAGTTGCGCAATATTTTTGGAGATATGATCTGTGGAAGTAAGGGTTTTTGCAGGCTCCTGAAATTAATCTCAAAGAAGTGACCTTGGTAAAATCATCATAACTCTCTCTCTGAGTATCGGATTGGAATTCCATAAAAAGTGGAAGATATTGCATAGTCTGTAGTTTTCTCTCTATCAATTTCAGAGCAAAATAAAGAAATGGTGACACGTGGCACGCTGTACAAGTGCGCTATGCTGAAACAATCCATAATTAGGGCATTGTGAGAAATTGGGTATAAATCTCTCTTGAAGAATCCAAATTGGGTCAAACCTATGGCATTGGAAATATGACTCAGAGGACTACTACAAGACCAAAAACCAGATATTGAGGATCTGAAATAACAGAGATACACCAGATTCAATATCGAGCTCCTAGAAGGCAAGAAAAATCTAGATCATGTGTTGTCAAGGATTGCAAATGACCAGAATTTCTACGGCAGAAAAGTAAAGAAAGGTGGAGCAGAGGGTAGCATGACAAGAGTAGTAACAAAGGTGCATAACAGCAGAAAGAAGTTCATCATATGAAGTCTTCAAATGGGCAGCACTGCATACAATCATTGTAAAGGTATCATTGTACTTGGTCATTGTAAATACATTATTGTACAAATTGTACTAGTGTCTATCTGCCAAGGGTTGAAGAGGTAGTGTTGGGAGGTCTAGGATCATCTTTAGGTGGTTGTTTCAAAGTTGGGGTTATGGTCTAGTATATCTTCTTCTTCTGCATCATTCTATATCATTATAAAGTGGACCATTTTCCCTGGTACGAGAGTCCATTCTTCTTTTATTCTTCTATAGGGTGGCTGTCAATATCCATTTGTGTTGTGCAGATGATGTAGGGTGAATCTCTCCGATGAAGTCAAGTCCCCATTGTTGAAATGGTGCATGAATTGAAATAGGCTGCAGAGGTAATGGAAGAATTTTTATTTTACCGTGAAAAACTTGACACCCATGGAAACTCATCACTGTTTTGTAAAAATCTGCAAACAGAGTTGGCCAATAGTATCCCGCTCTCAATACTTTATTAGCTATGGTCTTCCAGAAAAGGTGGCCCCCACAATCTCCTTTATGAAAATCATTTATAACTTCTTGGGCTTCACTTTCAACTAAACAATTCAGCAATATACCTCCTGGATCTTTCCAATAAAGGGTACTGTCCAAAATGCAATATTTGGAAGCTTTCAACTTTAAAGACCTACCCTTACTCTTAGTCATTCCTGGAGGAGGATTCAAATGCTGAAGTATGTATATTATATCAGAATACCAAGATGACGAAAGAAACATATCAGATACATGTATCATAGTGACATCATGTTCTTCATCAGATAATGCTGTAATAAGATGGATATCTAAAACATGCAAGTTTGACTTAGCGATAAGTTTTTCTAGACCTTGACCTTTGATCAGATTTGTGGGTTTGATCTCGAGGTCATATTCCAACATCACTGCTATCAGTTTCCCTCTTCTACCTTCCGGATCTGTCTGCATAAGAAAATCTTTGACTGTTGCATTAGGAACATAAGACAAAGTATGCGAATGTAAAATATAGACACGAAAATATTTCAACGCTTTTATCAAAGCCAAATCCTGTTTATTTATGATATTGTACCAAAGAGCTGCATCCCTGATGGTTCAAATGAAAAATGAAATAGGCTGTTCAGTCTTGTCCTTCTTTTTCATTAAGACTGCATCTATGGTGTGCTCGGAGGCGAATGAGAATATAATAAAATCAGTAGTGCAATCCAGGCTTATTAAAACAGGGGCAGTAGTCAAAGAAAATTTCACTGTGTTAAAAGACTTCTTGGCATTCTCGGACCACTTTACCTCATTTTCCATTTTCAACATGTTGGTCATTTCTTGAAGGTTCTCAACCAAATTTGGAATAAATCTGCTTAAGAAATTCATCTTACCATTGAAAGCCTGAA
The DNA here is from genome assembly GCA_034641835.2 of Pinus albicaulis. Classification (NCBI taxonomy): domain Eukaryota; kingdom Viridiplantae; phylum Streptophyta; class Pinopsida; order Pinales; family Pinaceae; genus Pinus; species Pinus albicaulis. The sequence goes on along the minus strand of JAXQQM020077214.1, from coordinate 8,927 downwards.
TTTCTTTCTTGTTCCGTGGAAAGTCAATTTGTTGGATTGCCTCAACCTGAGAAGGGTCAACTCAGATTCCATCCTTAGAGATGATGTGTCTGAGAAGTTTGCCCTCCTCCATGGAAAAAAGGCTCTTTTTTGGATTAAGAGAGATTATGAATTTCCTGCATTTCTGAAAAATAATCCTTAAATGATACAAGTGTTCATCATCAGAATGGGAGAAAACTGTCAAAAAATCTAAATATACCACTAGAAAAACATCTTTCTCCTTCGAAAATGCTATATCTGTTGCACGCTGAAAGGTAGCCCTTGCATTCTTGAGTCCAAATGGCATCTTTGCATATTTGAACATACCTCAAGGTGTAGTGAAGGAAATTTTGTCTTGATATTTCTCATGTACTAAAAATTGATTGTATCCCGAATATCCATAAAGAAAAGACATTCGGGAATCCCCAACCACTCTCTGTAAAATGTGATCCATTTTAGGAAGGGGATAATTATCCTTTAGTGTCACCTTGTTTAAATTTTTGAAATCTATGCAAAGCCTTATTTCACTAATCAGATATCCAATCAGAAAACCTTATAGGAACAATGATACCTGACTTGTAGAGTCTGTTCACTTCTTTTTCTATGGATGTCAGCAACCTCAGATTGATTCTTCTCAACTTTTGCCGAAAGGGCTTTTGATCAGGCTTAATTGAAATGGTGTGCTGTATGATGTATTTATCATAGACCTTCAAATCTGCATAATCCCATGCGAAAACCTCAGAAAATTCAGAAAGTAAATCAATGTACTTGTCCTTTACCTCAAGAGATAAAGACTTGGACAGTTTGACCATACTTGGTTTGTCTGTTGTCCCGATGTTTACATCCTCCACACCTTTATCTGTAGGAACAAATGTTGGCCTCCTCGCTACATCATCCTGATCAAACAATTCTTCCAAAGGTATGAGACCCTTCAGAATATTGTTTTCCTTCAGCTCTAGTATATCGATTATAGTTGCTTTGATGATTTGATAATCCTTATCATAAACTTTGTCAATTGCAGAATTCTTGAATTCACCTTTGTTTTGAAGAAAATTATTAAGTTGATGATCATCGCAAAATACTTGCCAATATCGCAAGTTATCAGGAACTGAAGGCTGATGTTTTACATGAACTTCAAATTTTCTATTGGAAAATATTGGGATTTTGAATTTTATTGCTGTTGTGGCAAGTAAATCTGCCATGAGATTCTGACTCCTTGACACTACTGAAAAATTGTATTTGGGAAACATTTTTAGGATATATAGTACAAGATTAATGTATGCTATCATTCATGGATGCTTGGCCTGGTGTTCCCCTTTCACTTGTTTTATCACAAGTTCATAGATTCCATATACTGAAATTCTTCTTGCGCCCAACTTTTTCAAGATCTTGAGACCGGTAACCAATGCTTCATATTCCGCCTCATTGTTAGAACAATCAAAAGCTAGTTTGTACGAACATAATATAACATTATTAGGAACCTTACCAGGCTGATGAAGAGGGATGAAGATCCAAATTCCAATGCCTGCCCCGTCTTTCCCTAAGGCAAAATCAAAATCCATGGTACATAAACCATTTTCATAATCCAAGTGCTGGAATTTTGATTGTTGTTTTGTCTCAAATTCTGTGCTACTTCTTGATTCTGATTTGAAATTTCCTATGCCTTATCTAATGTCTTCTCTGAAGCACTCGACAGATTCTCTTTTCCCTTCTCTAAAACAGTTATGATGCAATTAGAAATCTCTGGAACATCTTCTACTTCTACAAGCTGACTATCTACATCATTGAAGCCACTATCATTGAACAAAATAAAATATTCTAAATCTGTATGTACAACATTTATTGGATGATTATTAGGCCTCTCTTTGTTGGTTATTATGTACTTCATCTTCGTTTCCCAGTACAACTTCCTCAATTGCCCGAAAACTGGGATGGTGGAATAAGAGAAGTCTAGTTGCAAAGTGCCTCTCAACTTCGCTCCCCAAGATCTAGACAACAACATTCCAAACCGTGGTGTTATGTCAGCCACCACCACATCCATCTAGACATTCTTTGCTGGAATTTTTTCAATGGAAACTACTAAATCCTTAATAAGACCCAAAAAACGGACTCTTCCTAAATCGAAAGAATTCAAGTCATGATAAGGACGAGTGATGTTTAGGCTCAATTTCTCCATAATGGCTTTCAACATCAAATTGTGGGAAGCTCCAGAGTCGAGCATGGCATTGTGAAGGATATTTTGGTAGATTCTCAAACTCAAATAGAATGGGGGAACTTCACTATCCTCTAACTGGCCGTCTATTGCAGGACCAAAGATAAGTTTAGGTTGGTCATCTTCAACATTAAGTATATTAGATGAAGGATCTACTTTTAACATTTTGAGCACATGAGACTTATACTGAATATTCTTAACAAGTTTAGATAAAGGTATTGACACTTTCAATTTGGAAATTTCAGTTTCTAAGCTGAAAGGAGTGGATTTGTCTACCTCTTTAATGATGTCTCTTTTTTCGGCATGATCTTTTGATACTACTTCTTTATTTTGGATGTATTTTTCTTTACCTTGTGAACTTATGGATGGCTGATCAACCTTGTTCTGATTTGCAGCTGCAAGTTCTTTCCCATTAGTCTGATTACCTTGATAATTCTGTATTGGTTTAGTATCTTTTTGTTGAGATGCCCGCTTCTAAATAGGAGTTATTGGGACATCTATACCCCTCAATGTGTACTGCCTCTACTATGAGCTGAGATAATTCAAGTATCATCCCTGATAATCATTAGATTCAACCTCCAAATGATGATCTTGGGCTAAAATATAGTATTCATCCTTGGGCACATCCATCTTCTTGACATACTCTTCATCTTCTGTTAAAAACATGGGCTGACCATCAACTTTAAACAAATGATTTTATTCGACAATATGATATTATTCTTCTTCCTCACCTCCTTGAGCATAATTTTGCTGCAAGGGTGTCTGAATTTTCCATTGTTGTGCTGGTGGCTCAGGTGCCCTCTGTTCCCTTTTCTATATTATGAATTGAGGCTGTTGTTGCTGTCCTCTGAAGTTAGTATTTTTGACTCGTGGTTCCGGCTGCCTTTCAGTGATGGACATCCTGTCAACCATCCTTTCTATTGTTCTTATCAAAGTGTCTAGTTTTACATCAGAAGATGATGATGACTCCTCTTTGATGGTTACTCTCCTTTTACCCTTAATTTTTTATTTCTTTATGGAAAAATTAGATTACACTAATTGCATTTCTCTACATGTATTCTAACATAGCATGATTCCTTTCTCGTAACTGATAGGCCATGTCTGGGTCAAAACCATCCGAGTAATGCAAAAGGGCCAACCCTGGAGGAGGTTTGATCTCATTGGGAATGGAATGGTATACTCTGTTGAATCGAGAAGTGAAGTCTTTTACTGACTCATTTGGTCCTCTTTTCAGATTAGTGTATTCAGAAAGGATTTTCAAAGGATTCTTATTTACTTCCCACTGGGCTATGAAGGCATCTATCAAATGATTTGAAGTGGCTATCGAGTTTGCATTCAATGATCTAAACCAAACTTTAACCTCTCTGGAAAAAATCTGAACTATGATTCTTATTTTAGCATCATCTTCATCTACTTCTTCCAGATCAATAAAGTTAGTGACTTTAACTATGTGCCGTTTTGTAGTGATTGAATAATTTTGATCAAAAAGTGGAAGTATCTGGCCATAATCTTGTGGTAAGGCATGGAGTTGACCTGGTAGGATGAGGGGTGAAAATCTGGACATAATTCCGGTGGAGTGGACTACAGGAGTGATAGGAGTGACACTAGGAAGAGTTTGTTGAATAGGTGATGAAGTAGATGGCGCAAAAGAGGAAACAACAATTGATTGTGAGTGAGTCGGGATAGGTATTGACTCTTGTTGATATTGGATTATGGCTTTTTCCGACTGATACTGAAGTTGGTTTGCTAAAATTTCAAGTTTATAGAATTGACTGCAGACTTTAGTGTCAAACTCTGATTCAGAATTAGTTTCTTCAAAGGATAAATTTTCTTCGAGTTTTAAAGAAGTAATATATATCTAAGATAATGACTTGACCTCAGAGACCCTTAATGGATCAAAGACTATGTCAGATAATGAGGTTTCAAACTTAGATCGAAACAATGAAAACTCAAATTTTAAATCAAATGGTATATCTTTGAGAGATAGAACTTTAGTAGACAGCAAAGAAGATCTTACCAATGGGATTGGATCTAACTGAAATTATGTAGCTTGATATTTATGTTTCCAAACAAGCCTATTTGGATCTTAAAGTGGGTCAGCTGGGTGAGGATCAGGATTTGAACTGGTGTATCTCCTCGAAGCCAGAATGTTCACTGTTCAACAACTTGTTTTCTCTGCAAATTTTTCAGATCAGCCTCAACAAAATCTTAGACCTATCATACAGAGGCCAATAATTATAAGAGCTAATGGTACAACTAGGGAATATTTGACACTTTTCTTCCTTAGTATGGTCGCCAATATGTTAGCACTCCACCAGATCTTCGAGGCTGAGAAGAGACCATCAAAGGTAACTACAGACCAATATCTCGCCAAGTAGCTAGCCCTACTAGGAAACATAGGGCTCTCTCTAAGGGATCACAACTAAGAGGGCTGGATCAATTAGGTTTTAGGCTAGGTATAGTAGCACAGGGGTTTTGATTGTTTGATTTGGGTGCTAGCTGAGTGAATTAGGTCAAAGAGGTAACTAGGTCAGGGAAAATAAGGTCAGAATTGCAGACATCTGATGGGGAAAGGTAGGTAGGTAATTTAACACTTTAGGGTGAGATGGATCAGACTGGTGAGGTGCTAAAAAGTGCATGAAAGTACATGGATTATTTTTAAACTAAAGAAACTGAAACAAATTATGGTGATTCTCCCAAAACAAAGCATAAAAGATGTGTTCTGCCTATCAAACTTGAGAATCAAACATATCATAGAACTAGAATGAACATGGAAAGTACAAAAAATTCATACATATGAAACAAAATAAGAAATTATTCCAAAGTACAGTACCACATGAATCCCAAAAGAATAACTGCAACTCATCCAATATATTCCGGCCAAAATCTGAATACACTAGCGTCTCTGATCAATACAACAACATCCAACCTATCAAATGAGTGAAAGATATAGATATCAAGCAACTTCTCCCAACCTTAGGGGTCGAATCCTTGAGTTGAGAAACCGTTCCACAAAATACTGAACTAAAAACCTAGAGTGTAGGGAGGTCAAATGGAGTGTAAAAACTCTGGTAAACTTGATAATTATATATTATTATTGATGAAGATGAAAGATGATTACAATGGGGAATCACCGAGGCTTTAAATATAGCCTCATGGTGTCCCTTGGTGAAGAGGCATGATCTTTGATCATGCCCTTTCACTTAATAAAACCTAATATAACTATATCTAACTAATAATTAATAAAATTTACATAACATTGCCCCTCTCTTAAAGATGCTTTGTCCTCAAAGCATATGTAACGATGGACAATGTTGACGAACGCCTGGGTTTCTTGAGCGGCGAGCTCTTGCTTCCCACATTTTAAAAAGATCATGGAGCATATTCTCGAGTTCAATCTTTTGTTGATCTGGATAGTGAAAATATCTGATATCGACAGGGTCAGATCCTGTCTTGACTTCTGGTGACTCTTCGTGGCTCCCTTTTGAAGATAACATTTCTAACTGATGACATTGTACTGTAGATGTTGGCGCTCCTATTTGAATCATCTTCGTCATCAGAGAGGAAGATATGACTTGATCTTCTGGGGCTTGGAATCCATACAACTTGTGTTTCTGCCCTTTCCACTTAAAACTTATAAACTGCTTCTGATGGTTGGCAGAATAAGTACCTAGAGTTTGTAGCCATTGAATTCCTAAGACCACATCTACTCCTCGTAATGGAACTGTGTAGAATGGAGATTCTAAATGAAAGTCTTTAATCTGCAATTTGACTTTATGGAATTTTCCTACTTGTTCAATCTTCTTACCATCGGCCACCATTACCTTCATATTAGGCATGGGAAAAGTAAATAGGTTGAGTCTTTTGGCCATGGTTGAATCTATAAAATTGTGCGTGCTGCCTGTGTCTATGAGAACCATTACATTGTTTTTCTTAATATGTCCTCTTAACCTTAGGGTTTGAGGTTGTGATATGCCTGTCATAGCTGATAATGACACTTGGGGAATAGTTTCGCCATCCACTTCTGGAGAGAACTCTAAGTTGTCTTCTAATCCTTCTATATAGGAGTCATTACTGTTAGCGTCATTAGTTGCTTCACAACTGTATAGATTTTTCGCTTTTCCATTAGCACATCTGTGCTTAGGGTCCCAGTTTTCACCGCAACGTTTGCACTTGCCCTCTCGCATTCTTTGTTTTTCCATACTAGATTTTTCTTCTTCACGAAGATGGATAGGGACATATTTTGTGTCATATATATTTTCAGATTGAGGAAACCGTCGTCTCGAATATACTTTTTCTGGTTTTGATAATCTTTCAAATTTCTTTTTAGCAGCTTTTGCTTTTTGCCTTGCTACTTCTACGGACGTAATTTCATGTAGTTCGAGCTCTTCTTGTATATGGATTTTAAGTCCTGAGATGTAAGACTGGATTAAACGAGATTCCGACAATCCGGGTACTCGTGTTGCCAAGGTCTCCCATTCTCGAGTGTACTCATCCACATCTCCTTTTTGGCGTAATTTGATAAACGTTAAAAAGAACTTCTCTTCTTTTATGCCTTGAAACCTTTTGAAGAACGCATCCTTAAATTTCCTCCAACTGATAGCGAGCGTCGTTTTTTTCCACCACATATACCAATTATATGCTTCTCCTTCCATTTTCATGGAAGCATGCTTAATTTTTTCGTCATCACTAGTAATGTCATAAATCTCAAAATATTCTTCCGCTTTATTAAGCCATGCAACGCTATTTTTTTCATTACCATCAAATTTGGGTAGCTCGATTTTGGCTTTTCGCTGATATGTTAATGGTGGAACAAGAAGGGGATATTGATTAGCAAATGCATTCCAGAGCTGCTTATTTTGAAAATTTTCATTACTATCTTCTTGATGATGTGGGAAATCGGTTTTTTCCTGATGCTCTTCTGAGTTCCCTGAATCTGCGGAATTGTTTTGTTGATTTTGTTCCTTGTTAGGAGATATTGGGGATTGTGTCTGACCTAATTTATCTAACTTATCATTTAGCTTATTGAAGAGTTCGCTCTGATTTTCTGTGGCCTCGTGATGATTTAGTCACATTTGTCTTTCTATGCGATTTATCGTATCATGAATCTTTTTGATGTCGTTGGAGTGCCCTGCAACTGTACCTTCCAAATCGATTAACCTCTTTCCGAATTCTTCGGAATTATTATTAATTTGTTTCTCAAGATCTCCCAATTTCTTCTGGAATTCAGCCATCGACATCGATGAAGACATTGAACGTGTATGAGGTGGGGAATATTTTTCTGCCAGTTTCTCCTCTTTTTTCTTTAAAATTAATTAATTAATTATTTTTTTTTATAGATTAATTCATTAATTAATATTTAATTAATTAAATTTTTTTTTTTAAATAATAATTATTTATTTATATAAATAATAATAATAATTATTTTATTTGTATATATATATATATAATTATAATTATTAATTATAATTATATATCATATATTATAGTTATATATAAAAATAGTTTTTTTTTTCTTTTAATTATTAAAAGCACCTGTCCGGTTTTTTTTTTTTTTAATGTCCGAATGCCTCTATTAAACAATCGTTCACTAATTCTAAACGCCACCACTTCCCGTAAATTCGTGTCTCTCCACGGCTGGTCCGATTTAATTTTACTTTTAAGCTTTATTACATGCGGCTTATTATATCGGCTTCCGCTTCCAGGTTCAGATATCCACCTCGCATACAACTATCGTGTGGTCCTCGTACACTGGATCCGAGTTAATCTCTTCGTATTCAAACTCCGAAGTATTTGTTTTTCAGAGTGTCCCGTAAAGTTAATTCCATGAACTGTGTTGGTTGTTATCGTTCTGCTCCCTTTGACGCAATAACCAACTATAAATGTTTTTAACGCGCTGATATCTGTATGTTGATATACAGTGCTGGAATCGTGACCGTGAAGCTGAGAGTCTGTGGTAATTTGAACTCGGACCTGTGCCTGTAAGGAAGCCCTAAAGCTATCCGCACTTGAGAAGATGCAATTTTACAAAGCAGCGAAGGTTCTCTCCTGTAACTCCGTGTTTGTTCCACAATAGGAACCCCACAACAAAAGCCTTGAAATTGAGAGTAGAGGAGGTTAATCTAGTGGCTCGGGTTGTTTTGTTTCGATTCTTTTTGTTTTTTCCTTTTAGTATATTTATATATAATTTTTTTTAATGTATTTTTTTATCTGAACTTTTGTTTTTTTTTCTTTTTTTAAATGGTCAAGGGTTTGTTCGATTTGAGAAGTGGACAGTAGAAGTCGACAGCAAATGGTCAGTGCGGTGGAATGGTTGTTGGCAGAAGAGAAGGGTAGAGAATAGTTGGACGGACAACAAAATTATTTTTTAAACCAAGGTTGTTGCTCCAGCACTTGGTAAAAAAAAATATGCAATCTGGAATTCTTTGTAATTCCTTAATTCTGGGTGATCACACAGATCCCGAAGAGCGATGGCTCCGATACCAATGGAGTGTAAAAACTCTGGTAAACTTGATAATTATATATTATTATTGATGAAGATGAAAGATGATTACAATGGGGAATCACCGAGGCTTTAAATATAGCCTCATGGTGTCCCTTGGTGAAGAGGCATGATCTTTTATCATGCCCTTTCACTTAATAAAACCTAATATAACTATATCTAACTAACAATTAATAAAATTTACATAACACATAT